>JAJTTV010000012.1:823294-920316 GCA_036971225.1 Arthrobotrys sinensis | reverse complement strand
CCGAGGTCGACGTCGCATCTTCCCGCCCCCATGGCTGGGCTGCTCCAATCTAATTAATTTTTTTTTTTTTTTAGTCGATGCCCGATGGCCACCAATGGCGCACGCAACCACCCCACCATGGCGGGGTCTTGTATTACCTAACATTAGCTCTGCACAATGTACGCCCGATTCACAAAAAACTGTTTGCCTAGAAATTTTCTTGCTGCTACCCAAAAATGCAGCACAAGATTCAGACAGGGTCTTTGCCGTCGATTGCCGGGTCGCAGCGATGTCGGGCAGCCGCTTCCATCCTGGTCGCAGCTCATGCTCCAACGTTAACGTACGTTTCGGGGAGCTCGAGAGGTTCACGAGGGTGTGTTGCGGGGTGTGTTGGTTTGGTCGTCGTCGTAAAGGCTAGTCTGAGAAAGAGCGCCAGATACGAGATCGGACGGAACCCGGGATGTGGTTTGGGCCGGGTTATTTCTTGCCATACAAGATGTACGGACGCTGGCCAGGGTGGTTTGTGGTATCTCGTAATACATTACTATCATGGATGCTATTATGGTTTAGAAAGGAATAACTCCAGGTCGTGATTGATAAGGGTATCTATAGAAGAACAAATAGGAATAATGCATGAAGTCCGAACCAAAATACACAATAATAGCCATAAACTGTAAAGAAGAATGATCGTGACGGGAACAAAAAGGACAAAGTGGACAATTTTTTGGTAATTATCATTACTATCGTATCGTATCGTTCCCCGGACTCCAAAGCAAAGCAATAGCCGTTTTTCCCTGAACAATTAATGAGAAATATGAAGTACCCCTAGCCAAATTGATGCCTGCCCTCCCTAGAGTCCTGAGAAAGATAAAAAAAAAAAAGAGGAAGTAAACGAAGCCCATAGTGCACCTGAGTCGACAAGGGAAAAGAGGGAGCGGTTGATGATCCGACGTTCTAGTCTTTATACACCTTCACCTGGAAGGGTATATCGGTAGTATGTATGTACTTGTGGCTTAGAATGGAGAGTCATCGTCGGCTCGCTTCTTGGGAATTCTATTCTCCTGGCCAGCGACTTGGGCGAATGCGGATTTTAGAAGAGTTGGTTTGGTTCTGAACATATATGTTAGCATGTGAATTCAAATAACGTTAAGGATGTAGTGGTGGCTTGTGGTACGTACTTGCCATACTGCTTCTTCTTTTGAGCAGCCAGCTTTTGAGAGCAAGGGCTCATCATGGTGTCTGTTGGCGATGAGAACTTTTCGGCATTGGCAGCCCTGTAATGATAAACTATTAGAATATGATACTAGAATACTGATATTGGTTGAAGGGAACATACTGGTCAGCTAGCTTCTGCTGGAGCAGCCTTCGTTGCGCCTCAAGGTTATCTGCCGGTGTTCCCGAGAGCTGGTGTAGTGGCTCGACGACAGCGAGAGGAGATGCCTCGGATGTGGTTGGGAGACTGCATTCATCGAGTTCCATTGCTGTCTGTGGCGACGACATGCCGGCTTCGTTGAGTGGGACTTCTGAGAGAGGAGTGAATGCAGACATTGTGATGTGAATTGGTTTGGATGGCAGCAATGATGCTTTGTAGGATATGATGAGATGAGATGGTGTGGTATTGATAGTTGATGGAATCTGAAGGGGGTATGGAGGAGGGAGTCTTTGGGATGCAGGTGGTTCGAAGATGGCGGTGGGGACGCTGAGTATAAAAGCTTCTCGAGAGCAAGCTATCTGCTGAGCAATGACGGTGTCAACAAACCAACGTTGTCGCCCTTGAGACTAAAATTTTACACGTTTCCAAACCAACACGGTCGAGCAGGGAAATGCCATGCAAAGAAGATGAAGGTCGGCTAAAATCCACTTTGCTTTCCGTTCACAGAAGGTGGGAAGTGAGCTGCGAAGGCAACTGAGTCGAGACACTTGCTGGCCAGCACTGGTTGCTGTGTTGTTGAGCATGACGGGCGGCTGGGTGATTGGGCAGATTAATGTTGGCAGGGCAACCAAGGGGCGCACCTGGCCTTTTGTGGGTTGTTCTTTCGGGAGTGGACGAATGCGGGCTCACTTCATCCACCAAGACACCTTTTAGACCTGCACTGGCTGCTCTTTAACTTGCAAGGATTTGCTTGCTGCTCCCGCAGAGAAAAGGCTCCACCCCCAACCAACAACGGAGGAGATGAGCTTTGTTCGCCGACGAGATGGATATGCGGAGGACGGACCGAGGTATCTCTCGGAGGTTGTTTTTTTTGCTGACAGTTGACGGTGTTAGGTCGGAAGTTTCTCGTTCTGCTTAGGTGGTTCTAGAGAAAAAAACGCGGCTGCGATATTGTCGCCATCGGTCGTAACTTGCCTAATCATGGGCTTGATACTAAGCTACGGTGCTCGGATACCTGGCGATTAGCTTCCGAGCTACCCTGCGAAAGAAATGGCGATGTTTCTCCCGCTTGAAGACGCTGCAGAGGACCGCTACCGTCGCGATGAGTATCGGTCCGGATACGCAGAAGCTGCTGCAGCTGTACAGAGCCACCAGGAACACGAATCCGAACTCATTGCCGTTGTTAATTCGAGCTCCGTATCTTACATTTCATCGGCAAGACCCGTCTGCGTCGATGTAGCCCTATGCTCTCTGATCCGACCGATGCGAAGCTAGAGCAAGGCCTTATCGCTATACATCCACCTCTAGACATGCCGCACCGATCTCCACGACGGCTCTTTCTAAGCCTTAAAAGGCGATTAAGTGTGTCGCATGTAGGAGGAGATACATGGCCTGTCATCTTGCAGCCACGACGGGTCTATTTCTTGATCCAAACTGTGGTTTACACAGATGACGGTTCTTGCCGCTGGAAACAATATCGATACTGCCTTTGTCATGTCCAACTGGAACCGAATCTGTACTGGACGTACATACCTGTCGATCTCACTACTGTCTCCGACATGAGAATTCTTCCGATATGCTGGTCGCAAACCAAACATGCTATAAAAAGTTTGAAGGGATATGTCGGCGGTAACAATCCGTATGCTACTCCGCTGCTGCCGTCCCGCTTTTGAACGACTAACCGCACTTGACAGCTCCCACAATCTTGTTGATCTATGTATGATATACAGATTATTCAATATATTCTTCTGATTTCTCACTTCTACTACTACTACTCTTCAACCCTTTTATTTTCTCTTTAAATCTTAGATATCCGATCGTGGCGATTTTTTCGGTGGGTTCTATTTTTGGGACTGGGGATGTTTCTGCTGTGGAGAAAGACTGTCGTGCAATAGGTGATTGGAATCGCCCAGCGAAAGTGACCACGAACAGAGAAGAGGGTATGTCCAGGTTCAAGTCATCTGTAAACTGGGCATCATGTAGTCAGCGGCAGCGACAGCAAAAAGCAGCGCTGGGCCATGAGAAGGGATATCGAGATAGCCAGGAGGAGGCGAGGAGTTGAAGTGGTGTTGTGCAGGGACAGGTGGGCTTGGCAAAATGATGGCAAAGGCGAAGCCGCGCGATTCGACATTTTGTTCTTTCTTCAACCACTTTCCTGACATCGCCCATCCAGCCAACGTTCACGGCAGCTGAAAAGAGGAGGATAAGCTTGGGAAAAAACTCTCCCGTACGCTCGTCAACAAGGACTTGAGCTTCATCCGGTCGACTACTCGGTGGGGACTGCAGATTTGTTAGGGTATGCAGGGACTCTGGTCTCATTCTCATTGATTGATTGTTAGGGGAAACGACCGCTGTTTGTTCGGGTGGCTAACAGTTTCGGCGCAGTTGTTTTTATCCATTCCGAGCAAAAGGACCTTCCAAAGGCGCTCCCACTATCGCGTCCAGTCTCGCAGGCCCGCCTCCGACCTTTATCAGGATATTATCAAAGTGCTATAAGCGATTGCTGGTAGACTCGGTCGCTCTTGTAGCTTCTTCTCCGTCCAAGGAGTCGGACTTATTTGGGGGTTTCCTTGGTGTGGATTTAATTGTGTGGCACTCGCTACTATCACTTTCTTCTTAATTTTTTTTTTTTTTTTTTTTTCTTGCTCGCCTTTTTTTTTTATTTGGTGAGGGCGTCGTTATTCTTGCTGCTGGGAATCTCACCCTAAAATCACTCTCCAACTTCCTGCCTTCGTTCCCACGAACTGTTCCGCCGTACCCGTCACTACTATCGCATCCACGCTCCAGGCCACTGTCGCTATAGGTCTATCTGCTAGACGGGAAGCTGCTGAAGAGGTGGATGCCAATATCTTGATCTGACCCCTTGGTTTCGTGTTGCAATGAATGGATACTCTCGGGGATTTGGCCTAGTGAACAACGTCCCCTAACGTCTGCTTCTGCGTCTCCCACCAAATCCAGCAACGACTTCCAGCAACGGCTGCTTCTTCTCCCTCTCCTCCAACCATCACCTTTACATCTTCCTTCCACCAACAATCTATCATCAGACACCAACGCGCTACACTAACTGCTCTCATCGACGCCATCAATCCACCCCCATTGATAGTGTCTAACTCTCTAATCCCTCTCTCTGAGATATCCTTATTTGATTAACCTCCTCCTCCTGCCCCCCCTAACGTGAATCTTCACGTAAAGGGCTTATCCTTCTCTCCTGCTTCACCTCCACCTCTTCTCTCCCAATACCTCTCCCCATAATGACATCCACAGAAGTCGTCCTGCCGAGTGGCTCGGCATCACTACCAATAGCCACCACTGAACCTCACACCCTCCTCCAGACAGGCGAATCTCCTCCGCCTGACCCTACACCGACAGAAGAAACCGGCGAGGATCTCTCGAACGGTTCCAAGATGGAGGAATCGTCATCCCCCCTCTCAGATACCTCCCCACAAGGAGTCCCAGCCTCTACTAACCCCTCATCACCCCGGGACGCCAAAGCTGACGTTCCCGACAACTCGGAAGGCATAAAGATGGAGCGGTCCGAATCGTCAAGCACACCGCAGCCGCCGACACGTGGGAATAGAAAGCCCAAAAAAGCGCGCCACATTGTGCTTTACAACGACCTACCTGACAAAACAGAGGAGGCCCAGGCCAAATTCCAGTTAATGGAGAACTGCACATACCAGCCGAAGTCCCTGGCCGACTCTGGACAAGAGGAAGAATTGATGTCCTGTGACTGTCGTCCAGAATATGGTGAGTTGAATCTCATTGGAGCTCCCGTTGCAAATGCCGAGATGTGCTAACGGTGCCTCCTAACCAGCCGACGGTGTGAACCACGCTTGCTCGCACAACTGTATCAACGCCGAGACCTTCGTGGAATGTGTTGACGGAGACTCGAACTGTGGCGGCCAGTGCCAGAACCAGCGCTTCCAGAAGAGAGAATATGCCGACGTCTCAGTCATCCAAACGGAGATGAAGGGTTACGGCCTCCGAGCCAATACCCCAATGGAACCTGGAACTTTTATCTACGAATACGTCGGCGAAGTCATCGGAGAATCGCAATTTCGAAAACGTCGCGAACAATACGGCAAAGAGGATATAAAACATTTCTACTTTATGAGTATTAAGGTTGGCGAATACATCGATGCGACAAAGAAAGGATGCTTGGCCCGATTTTGCAACCATTCGTGTAACCCGAACTGCATGGTGGAGAAATGGGTTGTTGGAGGGAAACTTCGAATGGGTATTTTCGCAAAGGTCAAGATCGAGGCTGGTGAGGAGTTGACTTTTGACTACAATGTTGATCGATATGGCGCGGACCCCCAGAAATGCTTCTGCGGAGAGCCGAACTGTATTGGCTACATTGGAGGCAAGACACAGACCGAAGCTTCTACCAAGCTTCCAACCCTTTACCTCGAGGCGCTCGGTCTTGATGACGACGATGCTTGGCTCACGGCGACGACTAGAAAACAGCAAAAGAAGAAGAGGAACGAGGATGGCGACTATGTTTATTTGGCAAAGGTTCGGCAACTTTCGCACGATGGTGTACCAAAGGTCATGGGTACCCTCATGCAAGCGAGCAAACAATGGATCGTGGTTAAGTTACTGGATCGTATTGAAGCATCGCCCGACCCGAAAGTCTTACCGAGAGTGCTTGAAATGCACGGCTACAAGATCTTCAACAAACTTCTCGGAGACTGGAAAACGGTTATTGAAGTTGTCCTTCCGATTCTCAATATCATGCACAAATGGCCAAGGATTACGAAAAACAAGATCAGTTCTTCAAAGATCGAGGGTACTGTGAAGGACCTCGCAGAGACTTCGTCCCATCCGAAAGTTAAGGAGCTTGCAGCGGAATTAGCGGAGTCCTGGGGTGCCTTAGAAATGGGTTACCGAATCCCACGAAGACAGAAGGACGCAAATGATTCTCCAAATCCAGAATTCGAACGACGTAACCGACGACGAAGCAGGTCTAGGTCCCGATCGCCGGAGCAAAAGGAACCTGTCAACATTCCCACCGGACCACGCAACTCAAAGCCACAATTTATCCCGAAACCCCGATCCTTCCCCAAAGACGCACCGAAAGGTCCCCGGGTCCCTAACATTCCTCTGCCGCCTGAATGGAAATCATACAAGAATCAGAACGGTAGGACCTATTATCATAATACCCTCACGGGAGCGACCCAATGGGATCATCCAGGAAAGGCTACGCCCCCGACACCGTCTTCCCGACCTCCTATCGTACAACCGCGAGATCCAAGGATTACTTCGATTCTTCAGCGTCTGGAGGGTGAAGTTGTGAAGGAAACAGAGGAAAAGAGGCTAGAGAGATTGGCCGCAGCGCAACAGAAGCAACAGCTCACACCGGAAGAACCTGTTGAAACGGAGGAGGAGAGAGCCAAGAAGCTCCTCCACCATGAGAGGCGCGTCAAAGTGGCAGTATGTGAAAAATCGTCGTTCCCCTTGCAGCGTCCCATCTAACGGATTTTAGTACTATTCTATTGTCAAGGAGACGACCGCCATCTACCTCCCCAAGATGGGCAAGGCCGAGATCAAGAAGCGAAACGAGGAGGTTGGACACCCTATTATACTTCGATAACTTGATCTATTGCTGACATATTCTCTAGATCACCCGCCTGTGCGCTCAAAAAGACATGAAGAAAATGGGCCTTGACACACCTATTCAGATCAGCGGCGAAAAGCACAGACAGATCCGAAAGTTCACTCAAGACTACATGCGCGCTTTGTGGAAGAAGATGAAAGTTTACTATGCGAACAAGAAGGCAAAGGAAGCCGCTAAGAACGGTTCTAAGCCAGAAGGCGAGAGTGCAGATGCCGCCGACAAGGATGGCCCAGCTGAATTGGATGCCGAATTCGAGGGCGACGTTGAAGTGCCGGCCGACCCTGACGAAACTCTGGCTACCAAAGACGATGAGGCCGCGTCGCTTGAGCCTAGTCCAAATACTGGTTCCGCATCGCCAAGAAGAAAGCGCTTGCATAGTGAAGACGCCGAAGAGGTTACAGAAAATGGAGCTGTTTCGCCGAAGCGTAGCCGCATTAATGAAACGCTTGTGCTTACTAGCGCACAACCACCTCCCCCACCTCCTGAGTCTCCACCTCCTCCATCCCCTGGCCCTGTTTCCCCATCCGAGTCAACGCCTGCCTTTGAACCGGCCTCACCAAAACGCAAGCGAGATCACGAAGATGAGGCCTTAGTATCTACCGCCAAGGAAGGAACCGAAACACATGGACGGCCGCTCAAGCGCCCGCGTTCTCTCTCCAAGAGCAGATCCCCATCCCCTCGGCCGGTTTCTAACCCAGCCGTCCAGACGACTGCCTAACCATCCTCTCCTATGATTCACCAATGTGCCGAGCACCCAAGTGTTTGGAATGCCCCCTTACGTCACTGTTGTTCTCGATGTGTACGAATACCGTTACACAAACTACTATCTAATTGTTCGCCATACTCCATTCGACGAGCCAACGAACATTTTTTATTGCACTACGCATCACTTTATCTTTTTTAAGCAAAATCAGAGATACCACATGAAATCCGCACTAATTCGGCGCCCTATGGAGTTTGTTTTTTTCCTTCTTCTTTTATCTCGACCGTCGGACTCCTTTTAACTCGACTTTTACTTTAAACCAGCATCATTAACCGGAGTCACTACTACTAAGCTTTTTAGTACCGCCCATCGCGGACTTGAGGGGTTCATGCCTTTTTTTACGCACCCATTCATCGCGTGGAGCTGTGGCCTCGATGTTAGAGCGGCGTTTTTCCCTTTTTGTTTAACATTATTCTCTACTTTTTAGTGTATTTTTCTGTTCTTTAGTCACCCCTTCTCTCTCGATATCCTCTTCCTCACCTGTCGATAGGATTGCAGTGGACTTTCCCCGCTATTCTCTAGGCCATAAGAGGTAGTGCTGCTGTTTTTCCTTCTCCACTCCTTTACCCCCATGCCGCTCCGCTTTACTTTTACTCTTTTACTACATACTACTGTGTATTATTCTTATTCGAGATAGGGGGATAGTATCCCCTCTTTTTCCTTCAGTGATAATAAAAGGATGATGTTTCAGACTTTATCCTGTGCTACTACTTCTCTTTTTTTCCTTTTATATGAACCTCAAAATAGCTACCTTAGCCTTCCTTTTTCTGTTTCCGTTCTGCTTTCTTTCGAAGTCTTGCATTTTTGTACGGGCTCATCGTGATGATGGGTGGGAGGTATTGTGTATTGTTTAATAGTGGGGTGTGTGGGAAGATGGATATGATATAAAGATGTCTATCTAGATTGATCATGATGTGCATGCATGCACGTGTTCCTGGTAGAGTTTTATGTGACTATTGGTTGGTTACTATACTTGAGGAATATGGGGGGTAGGAGAGTTTTATATATAATATATTGAATGGCATATCTGTTGGTGTAGATTATTTATTGTCCTTGTAGAGTGGACTTGGTGAAACAGGTATTATAACTATTATATATATATTCTGAAGATAACCGTGATAACACCCCCCATGATGATAAATAATTAATACGCAAACTCAATCGTAACCTTCCATTCCGATCCTTCGGTCTCCCCCGCCCCCCTTGATATCCTTTCTCTTGAAATATTTTGCACCGCGTTGGCGAGAAAGACAGGTCCCAGTGCAGCCTGAATATGTGGGATTGTAGATTTAGTGTATATGATTATGGTGGTTAATAGGTCCATATTTTCTTTTAAGGTACGGATGAACCGCCAGTCTAGGCGTTTTCGGCGGTCATCTAGTTTTTTGAGGGAGAGGGTGCTGAGGAACTGGAAGGATTGGAGGATGAGGTTGGTTATCTATATATACCAGGGGTTAGTTATATTACGTCTCTATGATGTTATATTGGTTATGGAGCGACTTACGCCGTCAATTCCTAATTCGAATGCATCACGAATCTCTAAATCGCGGACATTGCGGTAACAAGTCGAAGCAAAATAGTTTTGAAAGATATGAGGACACCCCTCCGTAACTGATAGTACTAAATTTTCAAGCGCTGGAAGTGTCATTTTCGATATCCGGTTCGCTGGTAATGATAATCCTGGGATTTGACTTGCTGCTAGTGTAGTAATATAAAGTTGATGACTGGGGTTCGTAAGTTCGGTTGGTGAGGTGTGACCAGTGACAGTAAATGAGAGGGTTGTGGTGTTTAATAGGCATTCGGCGGGGAATAGGTAGGGGAGGGAGGAGAGGAACCAGATTGGAAGGCGAGGGTTCGTGCCTCCGTAATCCCGGTCACTGCGGGTAAATAGGTGGATATCTAGAGTTAATGATTCTAGACTTGCCACAGGGGCGAGGGAGGGCTGTAGGGATCCTATGACCTGCTGTGCTTCTGTGGCCGTTCTGGTGTTGCGTTGGATGAAGAGAAAGAGGTTTAAGTGTTTTAGGGTTAAGACGCTGAGGATGTTGGAGATTATAGGGAACCAGGTGGTGACTAAGATTGGAGTTCGGACTTTGTCGGTTATGGTGAGGGTTGTGAGTGTCGTGAAGGTGGTTGTTAGAGTGGTTGTGAAGCTTGTGAGGGATCTTGTGAGTTTTAAGGGCCCGCTATAGGCACGGTGGCCTTCAAGGGCGGTGCCGCGGGTGGTTTTTAGGGAGAGGAATCTAAGTTTCTATGTAAGTACCCAAAATTATACGTATATTTAAGATTGTCTATTAAGCGGAGACCATACTTAACCTCCCTCCGATGACTCGAATAAGCATCGAACGTCCTCGATGCATTCGCAAGCATCACCGCCATACTCTCATTAAACCGCGGGAGCGTGATGGCATAGCATGCGTCTCCATGCCAGCTTAAATTACGAGTGTGTAATAGAATATCGCAGTTTGAATATAAATACTTCACGACGATACCGTAAAAGGTTCGACAGACTGATGCGATGCGGGCGACGTCTCGGGCTTTAAAATCCTTCGAGGAGAGGACTTCGGTGAGGATTGGGAGGAGGAGTTCGGGGGGTAGGGTTGTTATAGACATTTTAGATAGTTTGTGTCTTTATTTCGAGACTTGTATACGCCTACGATATCCAATCTGCGGTTGTTGGTACAAGCGTTATGAATAAGTTATAAGATATTAGTTTAGGAAGCTGAGGAGCGGCGTGTGGTATTTTGAGAAATACTGTGTTGTCGACTGGCTGCCGCTTGATCCAGATCGCGAGTTCGATGAGCCTCGTAAGGCGCGAGGGCGGATGGGTCAATTCATACTTATAGGTTAGTCAGATTCGATTCTGCGAGTCTCAAAAGGACCTCGGGACAAGAAGTGTAACGTTAATCAATGCAAGTGCGGGGTTACAGCTGCAGCTGAGCAATCCCGCGATTGCAAGGCGGTTTGGATATGCAACAAATCCACAACAGCCTTGTGTGGCTGTGGTATCGCAGCTGCGTCGCGGTCCGAGATAAGTTGGTTGTACCCCATCTTTCTTGAATTTTAGTGGCTATTATGATTGGAGCGCCAATTATCAGTGAACCAGCGGTGGAAAGGGACTCGATGTACAGGTTATTTGACGTAATATCTACAAATGTGCGCAATTCAACTTTCCACAGCTGCGGCCCACGCGAGCGTTATCGAAACGAATAATTTAGTATTTTGATAGCTAGAAAGGCCTTTAAAGGCTAGATTTCAACATATGCGCATATATTTTGAAGAATCGCGGAAGTTGAATGGCACAAATTATATTTAAACTTACGGCCCGTCCCGTTGGTAAAACTTTGATTTAAGTCAAGCGGCTCAGCGGGTGCTAGATTGCCAAGTCACGATTTGTGATAGCGGATTTTAGTAATACCGAAGCTCTATATTGCATCGGTATTCTATTATACTATTACACCTAAACCATAATATTTCTAGCTCCCATCTTCCTGATTAAATCCGGTTTCAAAATCCCCAATCTGCCAATAATTTTTCAGCCAAGATGATGACCTGTCGGTTGGCCAAAAGTTAGTTACTACATTTATACCACCGCCATCAGCTATTATATGGGAACGACATACCACCAGGATGAGGAGCTGAAAGTTGTCACTTTTAGTTTCGACCGTTGGATATACCATTTGTCCTCCTCCTCCTCCCGAAATAATGAACAGTTTAAACGCCAACCGAGGGTCCTCCCTTCTTCTATATTGAAAACAAACGCCAGCTTAATCGTCGGCGGTAATTGTGATTTTGCACCTGGCCTTCCATCAAAAAAGGTTCCTATACTCGACGCAATCTTCTCCACCATACTCCTCACCGTCAAATCTATCGTTAGATTGAGTCTCTTGATCGCCAAAGGTGTGGGTCGTTGAGTCAGGTTAAGAATCACAATCTCGACAAATGGACATTCATAATTCCCATCACTGTCGTCAAAGTGTGTCAAAAATATATCACTTTTCTCAAACAAACTGCGTCTGTCAGTATTCCCCCTTCTCTTTATCTCTCCATAGCCTGTCTCCAATCGCAGAGTAAAATCCTTGGCCATGAATGGCGATAGAACGGGTTCATCGAGGAACATGCATTTTCCAATGTAGGGCCCATCTTCCATCATCTCTTGCCTCCAATTGGGTGTCCTGTGCGCTCCAAATCTAGCGTATGGACCAATCTCGTACTCCGTGACTCCCCACCCCTGAGTCTGGACGACGCAACGAAGATACGATTCTGCATATTCGTCTCTTATAATGGGACCACCGAGAATTCGATGGACAGGAGGGATATCCCGATGGATGCTATCGGGGTATCTGTTGCGAAGGCATCTTTGCGTTGAAAGTATTTCTCGCCAACGGGTACAGGTCAAACTGGCGGATATCTGATCAGAGAAAGGAAGTAATAGGAGTATCTCTATTTGCAACTCTGTTGGTAGCAGCGATATATTCATGCTTCAGGAGTTGGTGGGGAGTTGATATAGAATATACGAACGTGGTCAAGCGCGGACTTGTGACGTAGAGTGTGCATGTGGCCCGATGAGAGTGAATTTGGGAAATTTTAGGGTAAAAGGCGGACTTTATAGACGAAAATCGGCCAGGGGATCCTAATCCGTTGCTCGATGTCATTTGGATCTTTGACTTGGTGGCCTACCACAAGGCGTAGCATAAAGCGGTGAGGTCCGCTGTTGTGCGGAAGGATTTGCGGGTACAAAGGCCAACACACCCCGCAAAGCTAGATGACTCAAAATTCAAAAGGCGGGCATTGGATCACTATCTGGTATATGATAACTAGCTCGGAGCACCCATACTAAAAAAATCATGTGCACACATTGTTCTTGCGGATATTGCTGTTAGGATGTTGACAACTAGTAGACCCGTGATAATCAACGTGTCAGGTCTCAGGGGATCGGTAGGAGCGAGGCTGCCAAACGATAGTACACTCCGGTGCAAATCAACATATATATCCAAAAACACATGTTTACAGATACAGCTTCGGTGTTCAGTGGAGTCGAACTTCTGCCCATACCGAGTGCCATTCCGCGTGAGTTTTGATATCCGTAAATTCTAAGCTCTTTAAATTTATCAAGCTTTCTAGAAATAACTTCTTGACGTCGTTTATTGAGTTTTCTGTGCTAAAGCCGGTGTAAAACACGATGGTTTTGATATTCCGGAAGAGCAGGGATATCTTGTTGACTAATTGGACTGAGGTGCCTGGGTGCTGAGGCCTCCCTTCATTGAGTCGGAGAGTGTGAAGGTTGGGGAACGTTTTGAGAAGGGTGATTACCTATTTTTATTATTTGGCGAGATTAGTTGATTCGGGCTACTGTAGGGATTGAGAAATAATAACGAGTCATACTCTATCATAGACCCCGTCAGAACGATCCTCTGTATCTTGAAGATCTAGTTCTTCGACTGTAGCTTTGTTGACATCCACGAACGAGTTAAAGACGGTATGACATCCTTTTTGGACGCAGGTTTTTAAACGGCGGAGGGCGGGGAATGGGATGATGCGGTTTAGTGGGTTGATATATTCATGGGTGTAGACTATGTGCGGATCGATAGGTCCAATCGATGTGTGATACTCAATAGCATTATAACGGGGGAAGTAGAAGCTCAGCTCTTTTACTGCCGTCGTTGAGGCGGGAAGGAGGGCGGCCAAGACGGCGAGAAACCAGATGTCAAAGAACGGACCTGCGCGTGGGCGTCCATAAGCAGGACTCTTAAGGCGGATATCTAGGGTCAAAGTTTCAAGTCGTGCCGCGGGGTTTGATAGAGGGAGCAAAGATTTTACTTCCTCTGTGAGTGAGGGTGAGATGAGTAGGTTCACTGATAAGGTAAGTGTTAGGTGTTTTAGACAGTGGCATGAGGATAAAATATTCGCAAGCGAGGGGAGGAGATATTCGGGCTTTATTATATCCTCTCTATAGGCGAAGTTGCTAATAGCGATTGCCGTAAGGTTTGGAAATGATGTAGTGAATGGGGCGGTAAAGTCCGGAAGATAGGGGCCAGTAGTGAGCAGCAAGTCCTTGTTAGGATACTGTAGTTCCGGTCCCCGTGGGCCTGGCTGCGCAAGCCTAGAAACTGTTGTGACACTGTGGCTCAATGTTAAAGATCTAGAAATTCAGTCCAGAAATTGGGTGAGTATATTTTACTTTTCGCTATATTACTAGAAGATACTATTCGTTCTTTTGGGCGTGGTTTATTGACATGCATCTAGGGTAGCTCAAAAATAATATGTATCCCCGGATATATATCGGTATATTTATGTTTGCAAAAAAAATAAAAAAGGTAAAGCGCGCGGGCTTCAGATGAAACTTACTTGACGACATTGCTGTGAGTTTTGTATAACTCGAATCGATTCTTGGCAGCAAAAAATTCTTTCTCAATAGACTGGCCGAAACGTCCGAAACGTATGATGTGTCCTGGGATAGCAGGAAATCTACGGCCATCCGGAACTTGTGAGGTATATAGCCCGACGTCACAGTGGGAATACCAGTAGTTTGCGATTATGAATTGAAAGCGCCGGCAGACAAGGCTTAAACGGAAGGCTTCTGGGGCATCCACGTCGGTGTAGCTGCGATATTTCATGCCCTGTATATTGTAGAGGAAGATTTGGGAGAGGAGTTCGGTAGGGAGTCTGGGGAAGAGTGAAGGTCGGTTTATACATGGCTCTTGGGGAAGCGACGAAGGCATGCTTGAACAATTGTAAGTCGATTCGCTTCAGGGTACGGGGTTGCCGCCGCGAACTTGGTTTATGTGCGGCGTCCGGCGTGTGGTATTTTTGACAATAGTTGCGTTGTTAGGTATATCGATAGGGAGCGGGACTAGGAGACGTCGACGAGACCGTCTACGGCAAGAGAGGAAGTCCTCGTTAAAAGTTTGGGAGCGAGATCGAAGCGATTTAAAGACCTTGCCGACCGCCAGATCCTGCATCCGGAGGCCATAGGCGCATAATATTGATCCCACGCTCGGAGAACTGTGCCACCTGCTGCCCCTAATCTAGCAAGAGGTACATCTGGAGACGACCCTAGTTGGGGCGTAGTGCACAGGAACTCTTCGACGTAATTTTCTTCCCACCTAGTGTCGATACCGGATCTTCTTCCAAGGGACGGCCACTACACATCAACCCATCTCTAGCTGCAATTATATACGTAAAATTTAAAACTCGAATACGACTCTCCATGGCGCCGCAGTTGAATTAAACCCGCTGCGTTCATGAACTAACTTCCTCATGTTTCCCACAAACTTGGCCCCTAAGTCATTCTCTATTTGGCTTCTACTACTTTTAGTGTATGCCGTTATAGTTTTGAGAGCATACAGCTCCCGTTTTATGTCGCGTATAAACTGCCACTTTACGGTCTCCCTCGTCACATCGAGCCTCTTTAGGTGTAAAACTTTGAGACGCGGGAAGCGGGTAGTTATGAAATATGTGAGCTGTTAAATTGGCGGATCCGTCAGCTTAAGACTCGAGGATATATTAGACTTGGGGATCCTGAGCTTACTTTGTCAACTCTCAAATCTGCTGCGTCTCTGACCTCTATTTCTTCAACATTCTCGAAACTATCAGCACCAACGAACTCAGTGAGGACTTTCTGACTGTTTCTGAGCACCGAGAATTTGAGGCATCGGAGGTTGGGGAGAAGGAGTTCCCGATTTAAAGGGTTTAGAGGCCTTGGCTGTCTATGGGTGGGCGCTGAAATCGAAAGGTTCGAAAGTGTAGAGGCAGTATCTTCTAAAGAGTCGCCAGGGCCGGTAACAGTAAACGAAAGGGTATTTAGGGTATTAAAGGAAGATTGAAGTAGTGGGGGCAGGGCGCTAAGAAGCCAAACGCCGATTGAAGAGCTTCCAAATGTCTGCGGACGGAGATTGACGTCCACTGTTAGGGCTTGGAGTTTCGCAGCACCAGGAGGGGGCGTCTGTTGTTCGTCTAGAAGCTTTTGGGACATTATGAAATCCTTTGTTTTGTCGGAATGGGCGTGATAGATCTGGAAGTGGAGGTTCAGGTTTTTTAAGGAAGACAGGGAGGTTAGGATGTTTTCAAGGGACCCGAGAATGTACACAGGTGGAAGCTGATTGTCGATACGGTCGGTTATGGTGAGAGTTTTGAGATTTGGGAAAGCGCTGAGGAAGGGGCTGACGAATGATGGAGGATCATGATTCACGGGGCAGAGATAGGGGAAGTTAATATTCCCAATATGTTGTAGTTCCGTTCTAATGGTCAGGATTCTAGGGGTTGTGGTCAGAACTGCTTCTTTATCGCCGATATATATACGGGCAACTATTCATGTATATACACCGCTTATATATACCTTTGGATATTTTTTGATTGCAGGCGTTTAAGGGGAGGAGCGGTCCTTACTTTACATATTTCCCATGGGCCTTGTAGTTTTCAAATCGTTTCAAAGCAATTTTGTATCCCGCCCGGCTGTCTTCTCCAAATCCACGGAACTTGACCAAATAACTAGGAATATAGTCGACCCAGTGACAGTGTAATTGAACGTAACAGTGGGAGTACAAATGCCAAATCACGATGTCATAAAATCGTCGACAGACTGGCGCTAGACAAGCAGCAACGCGAGATTTGCTCGTTTTGGACTCAGGCCGGAGGGCGTGGTAAAGGATTTTCGAGAGGAGTTCAGTGGGGAGTGTAAGAATTGTAGCCGTGTGTGCGGTATCTATGCTTGAAGTACTGGTTTCTAGTATCAAAGGGTCTACCCTGGTGCTTTCGGGGTTTGCAACGTTTGGATCCATGGAGGGCACCTGCCGGCAATATGTTGTATTTTGAGCGTGGGTGTGTTGTCGAAGGCGAAGGTTGGTCTGGAGCCCAGCAAACTGAAACAAGGAGGGACGCTTCGAAAGGGTCTATTATATGAGAGCCGAAGTAGTCGCTCGGTATATCGATATATCTTGTCGCACGTTCCTACGTGCCCCTCCAACGTGGTGAGTCACCTATATAAGAATCTTATCGGTACGGGTCGGGATTATTCTGTTCGACTCACCTTAAGCCCAGGCCTCACAGCTTTGTCTTGGCGTACATTGGCGAGTCCATCCAAAGCACCACAAATGTCTAAGTTGCATGTTCTAATTGATTGATCAATATCGACCTGTAACGACGTCGACGTTTTGATGTTGTTTCTCTCAGTCTTGTGTCGACCTCGAGATAGGGGTATGTCTATGGTATTCTTATCTAGAGAATGCACGATACTATTCACATATCCGGCCTCGGAAACTAGTTTTCATCTGAATCCATGCAGTTCGAAGCTAAACGACCAAATTAATACGGTCAATAATATAATGTCTAAATTCCTTGCGAGGTGTTTGTTCCCAGGAATATGATAACGCAAACGCAAGGTATATGTCCGCGCCTGTGCACGTGGAGCTCGTTGGCTGATATCGATATCTATCGATATCTATAGCAGCCGCGATCTAGTTGCGTTTTAAACTAGGCACTCCTCTCAGGCGACATTTAAAACCCCGGCGGCCGCCAATAACCACCAGGAGTTCCACCGCCAGCATTCCATCATGCCTCTTCTCAGCCTACCTAATGAAATTTTATCCCAAATCTTCGATTATATCTTTGCTGACAGAAAACTTGGGCTCTGGGACCCGCAATATCTCAAGGCGGCTCCATTGAACCGCGTCTGTCGCAAATTCCGCGCCCTATCCGTAAACCAACTGTACTATGAATGTATGGTTGATCTACTCCGGGACCCGAACTATGGGTCTGGTTCCTCATATGGGTATGCACTGGGATTCCATCGGAGGGACAACGACAGTGCCAGGTCTGCTGTTACTGGAGAGTACATGTTGAATGTTTTTACGAAGTATGCGGGCTATGTCAAGTAGGTTCTTCCGATGTGAACACCCATACTTTAAAACTTTTCTTTGTGATTAGTCACTCGGGAGAAGTATTCGGAGGCAAAGGGATAACGGATTCTAATCTTCGACCACGCAGGTCCGTTGCCTTTAGGGCCAGTGTCCTATCTACAAAAGACGTGGCCGAAGAGAGAGAATGCCTCACATCGCTCCATGTCTTAACTTTCACCACCCCTCTTCTCCGCTCTTTCACCAATCTTACTGCTCTTACATTTGTCAATTGCAACATGCGCAAGACAGGACCGCCACCTATCCAGATGACTGAGTTTATCCCTGTCTTAGTCGATATATTCAAAATTTGTACTTCTTTGAAGAAACTGGAACTGTTCCTCAGTATTCAGGGACCCGTGCCTGAGGGGCTAGAAAGCGACATCGCAGCTCACATTGCAAACGCTGATGCAACGACCACCCTCACAGCACTGGAATCATTGCGCCTTTGCCTTGTGAACGGTACGGATTCACAAAATAGATACCCACCACCTTTCGGGGTCTGGTTCCTCGCCATGTTTTCTACATTGATACCCTTCAGCGAGACGGTAACAGAGTTGATTTTTGACTACTTGGAGTACGATCCGGCTAAGGTCAGGGGCAGCTTTATGCTCGATTTTATACATACGGATGTGGATGGCTTGCTTGGGAAGATTAATCCGCAAGGCCTAAAGATTGTGCTGCCGAACGTGCACAAGCCGACATTGAGGGACCATGCTATGGAGGAGGTGGCTCAGAGCGTTTTGGAGAAGTTTTTTGTACTCGGGAAGAGGAATCCTCGGCTGAGACAGGCGCAAGGCTCCGGTACTTACTCAGCTAATTAGGAGCTAAGCTGAAAAAATCTCACGTTCGAAGCTCTGTTAGTTCCCGGAGCTACAAGCGCATCGACGCTTCTAAATCCAACTTTAAAGACCCTTTTCCCAATACAAGTCGGGGCCTGACGATATTCGTACTTCCTTTATCTTAGCTATATATATTTTCGGCCTCGAGAAGCCTTTTCGTTATAGTTTGTATCTAGTACTAGGAATTCATCTAGTTTAAAAGCCAATACTAATTGCGAAGCGTGTCTGAAAGTAGCGATAAATTTCTTGACAATTTTGCTACTACGTGCGATCATGCGTATGTTGTCAAAATATCGCAGCACACTACTCTTTATATTGTATGGTTATAGTTAGGGGTATGCTTGACTTGATAATCGAGTAAAGACTGAAATCTAGTCAGTATATCGATCGTTTTCGAGTAGCATATACTATCCTCTATTTGTAGAGCAGGATTTCCTTTGGAATACATAAAAGCAACGTCTGTACCAGCTGCTAAAAGTCTCTAAATAAAACCACGATTTGCTGCTATGGAGGCGAAACAGTCTATGCCATTGATTATGTGAGGAAAAGAGCAAAGTGTAGATAGTCCCAAGTGGAGATAGTCGGCTGAATTCTCGATCACGATATCGTCCTGCCCGAAGGATTTATCACAACCTCATGACCAATTAACATTTGAGTGCGCTCTCGACTCCGACATCCATCGACGTTCCTAATAGACTATCTTTCACTACGACCTCTTGAAGCTTTCCCCATCTTTCACCTTTTATAAATACCATTACCAATCTATTACCTTCCAATCGGATTAAATCGCCCGCAATGCCGGTCTCTAGCCGCCTGTTAAGTCTCCCGAACGAAATTCTAATGAAAATAATCGATTATGCCCTTGCCAATGACCATGAATCGCAAGCGGCAGCTAAACTCGGATTGGTCTGTAAAGAGCTACGTCTGTTCGTCATTGGTCACCAGTACAGCAATTGCCAACTTAGTGTCATCCAAAGCCTATCGTATGGAGAAAGCAATTCGTTCGGGTATCTTGTTCGACTCCACAGATTTGGGCACTCGTTTATTACGGGGATTGGAGCGACGAAAAAGGCCCTGGAAGTGTATAAGAGCTACGGCAGGGTCGTTAAGTAGGTCTCCCTACCACCTGCAATTGACGTTTCTAAAGACCTTCACGGCGTATACGAACAGTAAGCGGGAAGAAGTTGAGGATGGTATTGGTGCACCATTTCTAAAAGACCACATCATGATATCAAGACTCTGACGTATGAAGAAGTCGATATTGTGCCCGGAATCGGCTATATTACTGGGGGTTGGAAGGTTACAGTGGAGTTTCAATTTTGAGGAGATGATTAGAGAGAAGGAAAGATAAAAAGAGGAGGACCTGGATCATGGGGGTGTAAGATTTTGAGCTGTGAGATTTTGGGATGGAGGCGTTTAATGGTTGCAGTTGCACACATATCGTGAGACCAAACTGGTAGCAGCCGCACGTACACGAAAATATTATTCACCCATGGAATTTTGCTACTGCCATAGAGCCTCCGAAATACTAGCCGTTGATACCTGAGTTTATGAATCCCTATTTCGAAATTTCGTTGGTGAACTTGAGAGACTGGTTTACGAAACAAGTAAAATGCTATTCATCCTGGCGCCTACCGAGTATCCATATAGCTATAGGTAAATAAGTACTTACCTATTTCTATTTACGCACTTAGGTACTCAAGAGAGGTGATCCAGATACCGTTGCGGTCAAAATTATATGAAAATTTCTCCCCTCTATACCCTTTCAAGCGGGATTAGAACTTCGATACCGCATCAATACCCCGTCAATATACACTCCGAGTAAGTAGTCATGCCTAAGCTAAGTAGTAATAACAATGGCCTAGACGCAGCACGTAGTTGCAAGAAAAGGACTACTATGTGTCAATCGTTAACCTAAATGTTATCTAGATTAACCTGCTCTTGTACCTAAAATTATAGTTATAGCCCCCACGTGGAGTTTACTGGAGAAAAGGACAACTCATTGTTAAATCAGTCCGGTTGCGAATTGGAATTCGAAAGTTTTCATGACTACTTGAGAATTAGAATGGAGAACATTTGGATCCTGGAATTTAACTTTGTCGGATAAGCTGCAGACCGGGGCTCCAATAATTTGAGGTTAATTTTTCCATACGCGGATAAATCCCTTAAGCTTTACAAATATTGCAGGTTTAGTGTCATCATTATAAAAATCGATTTTTGGGCTTACCTGGCACCCATGAACCGCTCATTTGAAGGACTTTTGCGCCGAAATGTAATGTTAACTAGGGCGTTTGGATTCACACGTATCGTGGGACCATGGGGTCCGAGTCAAGCCAAATCAAGCTATGCGGCTTAATTGATTTCAGTCATCCCCGGTTGCATAATTATAAAGCTCGAGACTTCGAAATGCCGTTGTCAATTTAATAATACTCACAAGAGTATTGTTAACTAGTGGTTCACAATTAGGTACGTACTAATGCATCAGTCCCTTCCCTATTGTGTAGGTGGAATAAGCATTATCTCAAGCTATCATAGTATGTAACAAAAACTCTATGCAAGCGGATACGCCTAACTTGTGACGTAGTGTTTGTCAAACATTACTATTTCCCAAAGGGTCTGGTTACGAGACTGGCTGTTATGATAAAGCAACCTCTAGAGCACTCTCAAGATTTCTATTTACCAGGAAGCCCTAGCACCACCTTGCAGCATTTTCAGCATCGATCACCGGCAGATATCACCAGCAGATATCACCTGCCTACTAGGAATTCAGATAAGACAAAACCCTTCAAACAATCCCTCTTGTTCGGTCGACTTGATCAATATCAATTACGAGATCTCATGATTCAAAATGAGCGGGATCCAAGATATCCCGAACCCGTTCGTCAAGGCGCGAGAAAAGCATCCTAACTTCTATATCAGGGCCCTTGACTACCTTGATGAGATGTCTATTCTTGAATATGAAGAAAGACAAGTCCTCACGGCCGTATTGAATTATACGACTAATCCCGAGCTCATCAGAAGGTTCAGGTCCCTAGGCCGTACGCAACTCAGAGAGCTTGCAGAGTTGTCGACAATCGGTCTCAAGAACCTTCGTAATCAAGGACGACGACGTAATAGGTCACTGTCGACGCCGAATACTCCAGTTGGAACGAGAGCTCCAAGTCGTACGGACACCCCCACAGAAGCCGGGCCTAGCAGTCCATCAAAGAATATTGAGCATCTCGCCCTCCAGCGTCTCAAGGCGACAGAGACTCTTGCCGAAGAACAAGAAGGATCGGGATCTGGATTGCTGATAGGTACTTAATTGGTTTAAACCGTAGCTAATAATTCTAATTATTCTTTTAGGTTTCAGTGGCTAACCTTACGTGCAGGTTCGAGTATCCTAGAAACATTAAACGTAGCCAATACGGAATCGGGTCTACCGAAGGAACCTGTAAATAGGTCGTCCGGATTCAAAAGCTCTTGCGTTCAACGGGAAGACACTAGGTGTGCCGTCACAGGCACGCAGCTACGGCAGGCATCTCACACCGCGCATATATTCCCGTTCTCCGGCCTCGACTTGACGAAGAAAGGAACCTGCTTAACCTGGAGATTCCTAGTGATTGTGCTAGGGGAAGAAATGAGAGATCGTCTAGTTAGGGAGCTAACTTCGGAGCACTGGGGAGTGCATACACCTGCGAACGGGATCTGTATGGACCCGAGCATTCGCACCCATTTTGATATTGGGAATTTTGGGTTGATTCCATACCAACAACCTGAGCGAGACCCGAATTACATTGATGTCAAATTCGTAGTGCATACTCCAGCTCCGAGAATGGCCCGAGTTCACGCCGATTACGCCATAGAGCCAGAGGAGCAGTATAGCTTTAGAGAGGACAGATCAGGAGTCAGAATCCAAAGCGGGGAGCCACGTTTCCTGAAAGATGGAGATATAATCCGAATAGCTTCTGCTCGTGCGGATACCCCTCTTCCCTCCACACTTCTCTTGTTTTGGCACCAACATCTATGGCGAATGTTGAGCCTTGCTGGACTCGCGCAGGTAGGAAGCTGGAGCCATCCAGAGGATGAAAGCACACCGGGTTCGTCGCCACCCCGTACACCAGTGCGAAAGAGGCGGAAAGCTGGCAGCTCGCCCTTGAGGCACGCATCACAAGGATGTGACGCCGCCAACGATGACTATAGTAATAATGGGGAGTCCAACGAGGAGAGTGTTGCGGAAGTTTTTACACCTATGCTCCCTAGGAACAAAGGATGGTGGGAGCAGTATAGAGCGCATGAAATGGAGTTCGCTACCAGGATGACCTGTTGGTATCGCCTTGCTCTCGAGGTCGAGGCGCAGCACGAGGAGAGATGTTGGAGTGAGTACGGTTGGGATTAAGAGAGAGCCATGTAACTCATCCACGCCTTTAACTAGTTAGTATCTCTTTTAATTTCCTCTCTTTGATTGTTCCTTGGACATACGGATACGCTGTACCAAGACCGCTAGGGATATACTATGTTGGCGACGCTGGTTGTATACCGATTACGTTACTGGTTTGGCAATATCGCCATCTGACATGGTCTTTAGATTTCGATATAGCCTTTTACGCTTATTTTGCTTTCTTCATATATCCACGCCCTTATAATACTTGATTGTTTTGGCGTTATTGCCATTAGAAATCGCCGCCCCCATACATTGCCAATGCAGTGGCTAGGCACAAAGGCAGCAATCTGTTTTGAGAAATCCAACATCGCAACCATGTCTTGGCAAGGTCCAACTGTCCAAATTCGGATACAACTCTCAGCTCCATGATTGGCTCTATTCTGTACAAAAGAATATAATCACAATTTAGAAACCCATCTGTAATCTCGAGATTCCGCGTAGCTCGACCATGTGTACACTCGTATAAACAATTCACCGCCCTGAAGCTGTCTTCAACCTCCCTGTTTTTTCTTTCGTACGACAATGCAAAGCGCGTAGAACTTGAAAGGGTCCACTATCATGCATACCAAATCAGTTCCAAAATCTCAGCCGCAAGCCACCAAAAAGCCCGAGTGCGACTCGGGAATCCGAACGAATTGGAACCAGAGGAAGACGTGTTCAGCCCTATAAAGCTTGACTCGAGCGCCATAGGGTTACAAAGGGGTTGGCGTTATTTTCTCATCGCGGTTTTCGTCGTCGGTACAAGTCCTTAAGTATTTTTTTACGACTGGCTTTCAATCAATTGACTGCCTCCGATCTTCAAAATGCGGCTCCTACTCTCAATCATATGTTCCCTTCTCCTCCTTCTAGACTTCACACAGGCAAGCGCGCTCGCCGTCCTCTCCGAACGCACGTACAAGCCAACCTACTCAAAAACCCTAACCGTCACCAAAATCCTCAAACTCCTAAAATGTCACCGCGCGTCCGCATCGGCATTCTGCTCGACTTATCTCCACTACAACAATATAAAACCCAAGACAATTACAAAGACAAAGACTAGCACTAAAACCGTTGTGATTACGAAGACTTCCACGAAGAAAAAGACAGATACAGTGGTTGATTGTACGGTTACTGAGCCTTATACCTATGATACTACGACTTTGTTCGTTGGGCCGGCTACAACAAGTATGTTTTGTTACACTCGGGCTGTTTGTGGAATTATATTGATTGCTGACGATACCTGGTGGTTTAGTTACTGAGCTTGACGTCGTGGCGACTTCTCTGTAAGTTGATACCCCTAGATCCCAGTTGTCTACAAAGTCTAACTAATGGTTTTTAATGCAAAATAGTTCTCTAATTTTCGGCGGCCCGATCATCTCTGCCGAGGAGAAGAAGAAAAAGGCTAAACGAAATCTAAAATACCCAACTCCAACCCTCTCCTACGCACACCCCTCCTCCCTCTCAGCGGCCTGCTCCTCCCTCATCGGCCCAAAACCCCGCCCTCGCACCTCCACAAAAACAACAACCAAAAAAATCATCAAAACCTCCACATCTACAAAAGTCATTACTAAGATCTATACAGTCTCTTCTTGCACGGATACCACATTCCCATTAGTCCTAGCAACAGAAACAGCGCCCTCGACTACGGCATTCAGTGAGGGGTTTAAGACTGTGACGGTTAGTACTACTACGGAGACGATTGTGTACTTTTGTTATCCGTTGGGGTTGGGGTGTGCTTCAAGTGTGCCGACCCCTTGTTGTCCCGGGGCTTGTGAGAGTGTTACGGGACGGGGGAATATTTGCGTGCCTACGGATGCGGCGGAGAAGGAGGCGTTTATTAGTGGTTTGCTGGGGAATTAGGTCCATAGGGGGGGGGGGGGCTTAGATGTTCATATGACTTTCTATTGGATGGGATTGGCTGTTGATACGGATTAAGATAATCATTGACTAAGATATATTTAATTGAGAACGATAATGTGTTTGGTACTTTTTGGGTATTCCTAGCCACTTGTTTAGTGGCGTATTTATTACTATAATACATCTTAGAACCTTGCAAGCCCTTCTGATAGTGCTATGATACTGTCACCGTGACCCACCTAGTTCTATATTTCTACCCTCTAACTACATACATACGTAAATAAATATACTTATTGTTGTGCTAACTTACAGTGTTCCGCCTATAGATATGGCGGCGGTTTATAGACAAGATCGGGGATAAGTTGGAAGGAAAAACTGCCGTTCGATATCAACAGTAAATCTCATTATCCTATGAGATCCGGTTGGTTCAAAAATTTACGAGACGGGCAATGCCGGGGTTTAATATTGGTATGGCCTGTAACTTATAGCCGTTAGAAAAGCTATAGAGCACGAGCTTACACAAACGGCGGAAAATCCGGGGAGCGGAATTCCGAACCTAAGCTTGTAAGATTTATATTATCATGATAGCAATGAGGGTACCTCAATAGTATGTAAGGCCCACACCGATGTTAAACAATGGCGACCGAGGTACCAAAAACCAGAAACGTTGACATTAATATTTTATATAACAGAATCCACCCCTGACATCTGCCTTTCATGCATTGGGATATATACTGGCAGGTTACGGTCCCGTCGTTCTGGCACTGATTTGGTGGTTTTGTTAACGTCTTCCGCAGCTTCTTTCTCAATACTCTTCTTTCTCAATACTCTTCTTGACAACCCACAAAAATACCCTGGAATAGCTCCCCTTTTTTCTGAGAAAACTCAGCAATTTGAAAGAATAAAGCTGGATACTCCCAGTCTTAAGGTGGAGCCGTATTCTTGGGTTCGATTGGCTATTTACAAAGAGTTTTAGCATATCGAATAATATTTGAATCAAGGTTAGAAATACCTTCAATGATGAAAGCAGCGCGTAGTCGACTCGAATAGTCGCTCAATCTTAGAATATCATGAGGCTTTGACTAGATCCGCTGGCTTTGCCCGTGCGATGATGTTGACAATCGTTTTTGAACATTAAAATTGCAAATTTTCCCAAGGGATCCTTTCGTCCTAATCAAGCTGTCTCGGTTGGCTGCTGAAACTAACTTCCGTATTTCTGTACACTGGGTCTGGGTGTTTCTCAGTTCGCCGCGGAGCTCCACAAGTTTACTTCCTAGCCTCTCCTTTCGGGCTCTTACCTCTTCTGCTGATTTTTTGAACTGAAGTTCCAATTGACTTGTACGGCCGTCGTTACAGCCACGTTCTACTTCAAGTTCTCCTATTGCTTCGGAGTATGGGCCCCATAATCATCGTAATACAACGTTACCGGAAGACACCCCACTTAGGGTTCCCCATTTCAAAGTTGTGGATTTTTTCTTGTAATGAAGTTGGTTGGGGGTAAATTCGGTATGATGCTTGACCATACTTTTTTTGTACGAGATCGACCGAAGAGATTTTGAGTCGTTCCGTCGGATTTAACTGGACTGGCACGCTGGAAGCCTTTCTTTTTCCTTCCGTCTTAAAAGAATGTCTGGGGGGCGTTATAAGGACACGATAGGGTAGAATTGTATGATAAAGGGGAATAATATGGGGTCATAAATTTTGGGTTCTCGAAGACATTATAAAGACTTGTAACTTGTAAGAATTGGGTTTGATGAAGAGGAAAGAGGAAAGAAGTGGGAAGAAGAGAAACGAAGAGGAAAGAAGTGGAAATAAGAGAATTCTCTTTCTATTACATATTTTATGGGATATATGTAGTTTATAGTTTATTTTTTTACCTCCACGCATATCTGAAGATCTCGTCCCTCAAACCATCCACCACATCTTTATATTGACTGTATTTACTGGAAGAATCTCAAAAATCAATTGAGGCTGGTGGATCTTCTATGCTAAGGCGTATGTACATGTACAGTCTATAGGTTCTATAAACTTATCTCTTCAAGCTGTTCCACTACTTGTTGTAAGTATGCTAATCCAAGTTCAACGCTATCTTCATCTTTCGTAATTGTTTCGCCATTCTCGTCCTTCAGCCCAGTAAGACAAGCAAGTACAGCGTCTCGATAACGTTCGCCTACAATCCTTGGAACTTGCGTACTCGCCATGCGGACAAATATACTATTAAGCTTATCTGGAGGATGCAAACGGTTGGCGTCTGCCCACAACTTGCTACCCAATCCCCCAGCCCCCCGGTCGTAGAAGCTACCCCATAATGCAATCTCCAGCATAATCACACCAAGACTATACACATCGTGCTTCATTGTGAACTCGTCGCCTTCTTTCAACCGATGTCGATCTGGGTGATGATATATCATCTGTTTCGGATCAGGATGGAGAAGCATCTGGCTCTCCGCATCAACTTTTCTGATACCATTGAAGCCAACCAAAAAGGGTTTTCCCAGGTATCGCGGAAATTGTTCATACTTGACGTCGGAGCCGTCCCTTGATTGAGACGGCTCGAAGATCAAAACATTGTCTGGTCGAATGTTTTTGTGTACGAAGCCGAACGAGTGCACATAGAGTATTGCGGAAGCTAGCTGCTTCGCTAGTGCAATTCTTTGGTTTAAGTGATGAAAGACCCCTTGCTTCTTGTTAACATTATCCAGAAGCATGTCTGATAGCGAGCGTGGTCGATCCATGATAGTTGAAGGGAAGGTGAAATGCAACTCGAACCGGCTGTTCAGCGGATCATGAGCAAATCCAATACAAGTCAAGACAGACATGTCTTCAGGGTCGGCGGAAGCAAAGACGGCCGCAACATCTCGAACCAATTTTCTAAGCCTTTGTACCGCCGCATCAGTCGCATTCTCCGGATATTGTCGAAAATCAATGAGAATGGGTGTGGATTGTGCACTATCGGGTGACTGGTGGGTCGCTACTGCGACAGGTGAATTCTGGACTCGAGGTATTTTGTTTGATGAGCATAAGGCGTCCCGTATAATAGCGATATCATCCGAAGCGGACGGTGATTCGGATTCCGAAACGTTTGTCCTCGACCTAGCTCTTGAGATGCTGATCCGCTCAATGACAGCTTCGGCCTCGGCTTGTATATGTTCGATTCGATCGTTGAAAAAGAAAGCAATCAGAGTCCTCCGCATGAAGCGTGCCTGCCACTCTTCCAACTCTCTGACGGCTTCGTCTATTTTCTTCTTTTGAAGTGGTGCGAATTTGAGGTTACCAGGTTTACCCTCAGGGTTCTGTGGGATCACTCGATTGGCTTTCTCAAGAAGGCTACGCAAATTTTGATAGAGGTTTTCAATATCTGCGCTTAATACCGGGGGGATGCTTTCTATTCGTGAAACGAAATGCTCCATGATCATATGTATTTCTCCAGCGAGCAGGCGTAGGATTGTTTTATTCATCTGATCCAGCTGTGTAGAATCCCCGTAGTTCTTTGTTCGGGAGAAAATAACCCGGCATAACTTGAAGCATTGTTCCGCTAACCCCGGTAGCCCAGTCGCAAATCCGGCTATCTCGAACTCGAGTTCTGACATTTTCGTTTCCACAGATGTCGGCGATATAAAGGGCCAAATTTAAAGCTGTGTATTGTATATGGCTTGGGGATCGGGGTCCCCATCAGCTATTATAATAACTGATTCGCCCCTGGATTTCGACCCCTCTATACCCCGCTAACTAATATAAAATCAGCAGGGTAGAAAGTGATGTCGATATATCCAGCGGCTAGCAGGGGGTATGCACATATCACTAGCTTTCCTCGCAAAAACGATCTATTTATATTTGCCTTGCAATTTGCACGCAGGCTGGGCGATATGCAAGTGCCGAACAATGCAGATGCCGTATCTTTAAGTGGCAGCTGATCAGCTGTGCATAGAAAAGTCGGAACTCTTGAAGCTTTTGCGAAGTAGAGGGGTTGGATCTATGGAAGAGAGGGACATCCAAGTGCAGGTTATAAGTACACTTTAAATTTCGTGTCAGCAAGATATATCGATAATTATAACTTTACCAAACCCCGCCAAATGCATATGCTCTGATATATCACAAACGTCAACGCACACCGGCCGTACTTAATTGAGAGACAAAGTTCGATCAATCGAACCGAATAAATCAAGATGTCTTTAGACTCAGTCACAACTGATTCAGAAATCGAAAGCTTTGTACCTTACAGGATCGCAAATGATGATTCGATTCAGCCCAGCCAACTATCGCTACAACTTACAAGTCAAAAATCAGACGGCCAGTCTTACTGCAGAACACTGGAAGATTTCAACAGAGGTGCTTATCTCGAACTTCATTCCACCGAGGACTTGATTTTCTTCCTGATTGATCTCGAAGTCAAAGGCCCTCTGGACTACTCCGAACGCGTGCTGGATAACGATAAATTTATAGGGGAAGGCGGCCAGTTCTCGGTTCATGAATGTACTGTGTTCCGATTACCAGACAGGGAATATCCATATCCGGACGTCGACTTTGCCGTAGTAAAGAAACCAAAATGGCTGATCGGCGACAGCGAGGATTTCAATCTGAATAAGGAAGATCACGCTCAAAGAGTTCACGACGTGGTACTAGAGGTACTAGCACTCTGCAAACAAAGTCTTGCACGTCACCGCAACATCGTGAGGTTATTAGGATGGGCTCATGATTTGGCATGGAATAGGGCGCCGGTGCTGATTGTTGAGAGAGCTTTATGCAATCTCGAGAGTTTCCTTAAAAAAGATAACACAACTGGCGATATGGTCCGATATCACTTCTGCCTTGACATCACTGAAGGTTTGTGGGCGCTTCACGGCGAAAACATAGCGCATGGCGATCTTAAGCCATCAAACATTCTGATATTCGAAGATGACCAGAGTGAGGATGTAGAATATGTCGCAAAGTTGGCTGATTTTGGATTATCGGTGGGTGAGAACACGATTATTAATTCTCAGAAACATATTCTGCGTGGATGGACGCCCGGCTGGATAGCACCGGAGATCGAAGACTATTCGAAACGGAAGAAAGATACAACCGTAGATATCGACTTCAAAGCTGCGGATATATATTCCCTTGGTCTCGTCATTTGGAGTGTATTGCTTCTTGGAGCTCGGATGCCATGCATCGGGCCCACAGACGAACCAGCTGCTGCATTTCTCCAGGATTTAGCGAACTCCTCAGTAGCTTTGGACTCTACCATCATGGAAACACTCACATGGACCATTCCGAAGCTTCTATCGGACGATCCTTTTTCTCGGCCGATAGATTTCGTATTTCATTTTGATAACCAGAGCGAATACTATAATCTATGGTAGGAATATCCCCTCTATTGAAATCGTACCATGCTCGGAATCAAAAGGATCAGAATCTGATAGTTGAATAGGTACCAGGTTGCAATGAAATCAGATGCGGAAGTCGGTGTTCCTAGTCAGTTTCACACGCCTGAAGAATGGAGACACCCTTGGCATCTTGACTCTGTTGAACAATTTATGCGGTTGACCAGCTACGAGGATACCCTCAGACTAGCCAAGGAGAGATTGGTTCCGCAAGAACATCTTTCACTATTCCTGGCCCTTACAAAGCGGTATGATCTCACCATATTCAAAGACCGTCAGCGATTTGTGAACCATATTATTCCACACCTCTACTTCCAGTCCATCGCGAAGGGTTTCCCTCCTGCGCAAGGCATTTCCATTCGACTCCATCGCCATTTTGGTATTGAATACCCCGTACCAGTGTCTCGGGAGGAAGAGCTATGTTGGTTATTAAATGCGACAGTTACTGGGGATTTTTCAGCAGCAGCTGATCTCAAAGATATGGACGAAGAGATATACAATTCCGCTTGCAAGTATTTCCGATACCTCGGCGGGTATAACCAACTATACAGCCATCGTGGGTTGGCACGAAAAAGGAAGAGTTTCGCAAGCGAGACCTGCCACAAACTGCTAGACTCAGTGAAGTCGGACCGATGGTACGATGTTGAAAGTTTACAAGATTTGCAAGATGGACCGGGCTGGTCGATACCCGTACCACCCACATGCATCGCAGATCACCCTTCAGAACTCGATGTCTTCCACGATACGGTTCTTCTGTCCGATTACGCTGCCGCTAGAGAACTTCTCGACAAAAACCCAGAACTCGTTAATCTTCGGGACTGCCAAGGATTTACCGCCGTCTATAAAGCTTGTATGGCTGGAGATTACGCAATGGTGGCATTCCTTTGCGAATACGAGGTTGATCTAACTGTAGAAGAAAATCCAAAACAGCCAACATGTCTACATTGGCTTTTCAACTTTGACGACGACCATGTTCAAAGCGTTGCCAACTTGTTAGTTTCTAAAGGAGGCAAAGTCGATGCACTCTTAGAACAAGAGTACATAAACTACCATTATCCATTCAATTGGCCAAGAGGCACGGCTTTACACTGGTCAATATGGTCTCGGAACAAGGTGGCTGTCCAAGCCCTTCTCTTACTTGGAGCGAGTATAACTTTACGCAATGGATCAGATCCACATCGGCTTGATGACCTTACCAGAAGGTCTTTTGCAGATGACGAAGGAGTAGAAAGAGTTCGATATCCTGACGAGTATCCGGAGTCCGATAAAAATCTGTTCGGACTGAACGCTCTTGACTTAGCCTTCTATGTTCTAGATGCTGAGATTCTAAGTTTGCTAATTTCTGGTGCCGATCTATCACACGTTGACCTTGCTGCAGGTGATGAAGAAGGTTTTACTCCGATTCATCGATTTCCAAGCTTCCTACTGAGCACGATTAATATCGAATTCGATGCTTTGATATTTCAGACACCGGAAGAGCGACATCGTTTAGCAAGAGATTGTATACGAACTTGGAAGCAAGGAGGATATAATATTAATCCAATGACTAATATCAAGCTTTGGCCTAAATTTCATACTATACCTAACTATACCCCGCTAATGCTTTCGGTATTGAGACGCGATACTTCCGTGGCGTTGGCTTTTCTAGAGGAAGGAGCTGACCTCAATTTTAGAGATAACAACGAAGGCTTGGTCTATACAATGCTTCATGCTGGACCCACAGGTCAACTACTACAAGCTCTATTACGTTATGGGGTCGACGTAGACGCTCCAACGACAGCGGGATATACCCCTCTCTGCAACTACGCGATAGGTAGGGAGTTTGAGCCTATCTTTGATTTACTTGATGCTGGGGCGGACCATGAGGCTAGGAGCCATGGCTGCCATTTTCTGGTTTGGATTCTTTGTTATGATCCACATCGTGAATTTACTCTGGGTCGAAACAAGTCCTTCGTTCATGGTGACATCAAGGTCACAGATTGGAAGTCTCGTTATGAAGACAACGTCCTGAAGTGCATTGGTAAAATTGTCGATATTGCACGGTCAGAAGGTCGAAGCATGGATATTGCTGAAATGCTACAGAATCTGGACGGTGCGGATGGCAGTGCACTTCATTTCGCAGCTGCTGGCGGTTTACCCAGGGTCACCAAAGAGCTTCTTCGTCTTGGTTTATGCCCTCGCCAGATGTGCAAACCCTCTGAAGACCAAATTGCGAGAAGTGTACTAGGATACCAACGTCTTGAATCGCCCGCGAACCCACTCGTTATTGGAAGAGTTTATAGAGATAAATTCTTTAAAACGTATATTCAGGGCCATGAAATCTCAAAGTCTGGTATGTTCATTGGCATCTTTCTATTTTTCTTCTGGATGATTGGGTCCTGACCGTGAGCAGATTTAAGATTTCTCCTTAGTCAGTGGGATGAATGCATTGATATTCTACAAAGTCATGGTACAATCGGCTGAGGAAACTTATAAATTTATAAACGAAGCATATAGTTGGTACGTAAGAGGTTTGCGACCTGTTTATTCCAAAATATTCCAATACGTTTAAAGCCCGCTTTACAAAATATATAAAATATCGTGCGAGCACTAATAGCCATGTTAGGAATTGCGCACGTGTGCGTGCGGATACATGGCGTACAGGACTAATCTCGCTTTCTTAGTCAGGATGTGGTTGTTCCGGTAATTTTTCTAAGGATCGTGTCAAAGCTGTACCCACGTACTCCGGTTCGTCCTTTGGAAATTCAGTATATTGCTAGCATGCGGATGACTAGAATATAATAGTGAACCATTTTTCGTTTCAGAGATGTCAATAATATGCAGGGTCAAAGTTGTGTATTGCATATCTTTTGGGGATTAAGGTTCCCGTTAGCTATTAGAATAGCCAATCTACCGCTGAATTTCTACCCCTCTGTATCGCTAACATTAGCAGGGTAACAGGGAAGAAATCGGTATCCAGTCACAATAGATATATTCGTATACATTATTAGCGCTTTTGCATGAACGAATCAATCTGGTTTGTACCTATTTTGAGCTGACACCTGAGAACTGTGCCACAAGCAGGTTGGAGTTGTGGCAGAAAAATTGGATCTAGGGCCACACTCGAAAGAAAAATTATAGGATTTTTAAAAAAATGCGGTGGCAATTGAATCACCTATAGGCCGTTCCGAAGGGAGGGGGGTGGGCGGAGAGATTGAGCTCATATAGACCCTCCTCCATGCTAGTTTATGCCAACCATGTTGTATTTTAAATTTTATAGATACTAGGAGGAATTTTCGGTCTCTACACCATGTTGTGAAATATTTGGTTTGTATAAAGTATGAAATCACTGTCATTCTTTGCATGAGCGACGAAAGTCCAACCGTTCTATAGTGTATAAATGCAGAGCGGTTTTGTTTCGAAGACCTATCACGGATGTATTTTTTATCGCAGCTGGCAAGAATATCCATGCCCAATCATCGACCATCACATGTACACGCCGTGCCACCAATCTACATGATGCACGTTTTGTACCCTTGTTACGAGAGTACTAACCCCCGTATAAGCGCTCGCAGTTGAATTTAGGCGGCTATTCTACGGCTTCTAACTCCATGGATCCACGGTCAGCGGCTGGGATGGCCCTCCCTTTGCGACGTACATCTGGGTACAAGACCAGCTGAGGCCGCAGAATTTCTATATAAAAGCAAGTATCCCCTCTTCTAAAAAGTTGTACTATCAACCAAACCATTCAGTTCTATGACATAGGATATAATTCAAAAGATCAAACCCTCGCTCGATTCACTATTTTCCTCCCATTTTCATCAAACTCCTAGGACCTTACCCATCCTTTCGCTCTGGGTGGTCGCAAAGAACATCGACAGGCTACGGACAAGCTATGGATATAGGAGAGCCTGCGGCCACGAGACGAGATTTCAGATCTCGAGAGCCTTCGGCTAGACCCCGGCAACCCTACGCTCCACCAACCCTAGCTAGACTACATACTGAGTACACGGAAGAAGAGAGAAAGGAATATCTGAAGAATTGTAGATACATCTTTATTAAGTATGCGCTCTCTATCTATCTATACCTTCGATTTTATCTGCAACAAAATATCTAATATAATATACCATGCGTCTCTGAGAAATAGAAATGTGAAAGAGAGGGTAGATGGGATGCAGCTTAGGGCGCAGCTCGAGAAGTTTGGTACCCTCGAATATCTCGTAAGTTTCCACTTCATTGTCCCCTTTATTCGGGTTTTCTTCCTTTCTTTTTATTCCCCTTCCGTTTTTTTTTTTTTTTTACCAAAGAATGTGTATACGGCCCTTACTCGTTCTAAACCTTTTCAAATGGTCATATAGGAAATCGTGCCTCGCCACAACTGTGCCTTCGCTGCTTACTGGAAGAAAGAGGATGCCTTTGCTGCCTGTGTTGCAAACCCTCATAGGTAAGTTACTCTTATGGTCCCCTGTTAACGTTATCCGGAGGCGGCTCTATCAATGGTATAATTCTGCGAGAGCTAGCCTTGACATTGATCGGTCATAAACTTACGTTCCATTTCCCTTTCTCCTTCTAGAATCGGCGAAGTGGGTAACGTCTTTGTTGAGCAGAGGATTCAATGTGATGCTGAAGGTTATCTAAAACTGTAAAATGTTAACGTTGCTAGTTGTGTACTATTCTATCTGCTACCTTCTAACCCCTATCTCTTTTTTTGGAAATTTGGCACAGTTCATTTTACTGCCTGTAGTAACCTGTTCGCCATAGTTCGAAATTCTAGTATATTTCCGGAATGCTGATGACCGGCTCTTAAAACATGCCTAACTGAGGTGCAAAAGCTACCCACATTTGTGATGATATCCCATGGGCTTGCGGGGTGCCCGGGCGATAGATGTATGTTTACATGTTGATATGTATGATGCTATTAGATGAAGATAGTAACTAGTAGTTGAAGCTTAATACATAAGCGGTAGACGACATGGCCGGGCCTTCTTGATGCTCTCTATATATATGATGTATCGTTTATTTCGCAATTTAAATGTTTAAGTCAAGTTATTGTGACATGGTAATTGCCAATGCGAAATACCCATGTAATTCCTCATCAAAGCGGCTGGTCATTCCTAGTAGTTGGCTTGGTCAAGCTTTTGGATCATCATTTTACCAATTGCAAAATAAATTATAAATAGAATACGGACGCGAACTTTGCAAAGTATCTTGATAGTATACTAGTCATGGGTCTCATGGTCGGTATCGATTATACTGCTTGGCGCATTTTCGACGATTGCAAAAATACTCGATTGGATTGATCTGCTAGTCAGCACTAGGGGGATTAGAAGTATAGTAGGTAGATGTACCTAGAGCTTTTCTACAATTTTAGTACTAGTTAGTACTTAGCTTGGGTGGAGTAGAGGTATATACCAAAGCCGACTCCTTAGCCGCCCAAAATTCTGGAGTCGCACAGGTCAACCCTGCGTTAACAGGACTAGCCCTTTGAAGTCAAGTACTCGAGCTTGTGTTAGTACGCCATTGAAACCTGTACCCCCGAGATATTGATACATATGCTGTGTCTGTACTGCGGTGATAGAGGGTTGTCCCTGCCTTACGAGTCCTTGGCCCTGGGAGTGGTTAAAAACGAACGGATTCCTCAAGGGCTTACGCTCAATTGCCGCGGAGGCTTGAATAATGATGCGCTGACGCTGGAACTTTTAACAAGAATACTTGAGTCAAGCATGTAACAACGTACCCGAGTAGAATCGGATCAGGGCCAACGTTGGGGTATATAATGTATCTTGTACCGGGGTATACGGTACGTTTGCAGCACTAGACGGACGCTAGTTCTGGCACGAGACAGCTGTTTGAAACCCCGAGAAAAAATAAGAATAAGAATCAGCCGGCATGACCAGCAGTCATCTGCGTACCTGCAGATTGACGTATTCCGTTCGAGGTTCTGAATCCTAATATCAATATCAATATCAAATATCAAGATCAATATCATCGGGTATTAATTATAATTTACCTGCGCGCGGCATTTAACAGCCAACTCATCGCCGACACCGCATTTTGGGGCCCGCATTACATACGTGTTCCATCGTGCATCTGCAGGATATCTGCATTCTTCGGATATTCTTTTTATCTCTTTCGGCGGAGTGTATATACTTATATATAAGGTACTGGAAGGGGGGTCCGCGTGTGACCGACCGGCCTTGAATCGTGCAGGGCTGTACAGACTCACTTCTTCTTCTGCTTGGGAGGCTGTTTAAGCAACCCACCCTTTCTTCCTTTTACTTTTCCCCATCCCTCTCTTCTTCTCTTCCTCTTCCTGTTCTCCACGAAAAAGGGTAGGCAGAGTAGAGGGTAATATTACTATTTCATCCGACGATAACATATTCTTCACCGCAATATCGAAGTTTCGACCTTCGAAGGGGGGAAATCCGGGGAGGCAGTTAGACCACAATTCCTGGGGTTGCCGCAGAGCTCTCCAAATTAGCGTACGTCATAGAAAACATGGCGACAAGAACGGGCTCGGTCCCTCGGACGCCCAAAGAAGGTATTCACACGACCACACACATCCCAAAACAACCATCGAAACAAAACTTCTATTGTATTAAATACTAAAAAAATGTCGGATAAGATACAGTCGGCGAACACTCCCGTCTCCTCTCCCCCGCCGCCAGCGAACGCCGATATGGCCGCTCCCTCACAATCCCCGAGGTCTCCGACCGCCGTCAGCGCAGCTCCGTCTCGTCGTCCATGTCCCGCCGCTCCATGCGCGTTACACGTAGTTCCTGGTTTTTAATGCTATTAACCCTCAGCATCGGAGGTTTACAAATCGCGTGGTCCGTGGAATTATCGAATGGTTCGCCGTATTTACTCTCCCTTGGTATTTCCAAGGCCATGTTAGCGTTGGTATGGGTTGCTGGACCTGTCTCCGGAGCGTTGGTACAACCGTATGTTGGTATAAGATCCGATAATTGTAGGATTCCTTGGGGGAAACGGAAGCCGTTTATGATTGGAGGTGGTGCGGCGACTATTGTTTCTTTGTTGATACTCGGGTGGACGAAGGAGATTTGTGCGTGGGTTGTGCCGAAGGGGAGTGATGCGCTGCCGAAGGTTACGATTGGTCTGGCGGTGGTGATGATTTATGTGCTCGATTTTTCGATCAATACGGGTATTTTTATTAATCCTTTCGACTTTATTCTTATGCGGAAGACTGGCTATTTTTGTCACTCTTTCTACTTTTATTCTTATTATGGGAAAATTGGCTAATGAGGTTTATGGCACAGTGCAAGCTGGTATTCGCGCCTTCATTGTCGATAATGCGCCGCCACACCAACAGGACGCCGCGAACGCGTGGGCGGGCCGGATGACGGGTATCGGAAACGTTCTGGGGTATCTATCCGGCTATGTTAATCTACCAGAAATCATGCCGTGGTTTGGAAATACGCAGTTTAAAGTGCTATGCGTCATCGCATCTTTTGCGCTGGGTGGGACGTTGGCGTTGAGTTGTTCGTTGATTATGGAGAGGGATCCTAATGAAGATGGGTACGTATGTTGGTTTTGATTTATTCACTTTGTGGAAGCTAGTTTGCAAGACTGGTTACGAGACTGGTTTAGAAGACTGGTCTACGAGACTGGTTTACAAGACTAATCTACAAGACTAATCTACTCGACTGGTCTATGAGATTAATTTACGAGACTGGTCTACGAGATTGGTTTATGAGGCCGGTTTACTAGACCGGTTTACGGGACTGGTCTACGAGGCTGACCTACGAGACTAATCTACAAAGCTGATCTACAAGACTGGTATACAAGAACTGGTCTACAAGATTAATCTACAAGACTGGTGTACGAGATTGGTCTACAAACCGGTCTACGAGATTGGTTTACGAGATTGGTTTACGAGACTAATCTACGAGTCTGGTCTATGAGATTAATTTACGAGACTGGTCTACGAGATCGGTCTACGAGACTAGTGTATATGGAATTATATTAGGACGGATCTTGCTAACAGCAGAGATTTTAGGCCGGTCGACGAGAAGAAGAATAGCGTGCTGGCGTTCTTCGGACAGGTTCTGCATTCCGCTAGACGGTTGCCGCCGCAGGTTAGGAAAGTCTGCGATACGCAGTTCTTTGCGTGGATCGGGTGGTTTCCGTTCTTGTTCTATAGTACCACGTATATTGGGGAGATTTGTAAGTATAACTTCCATTCCATAAGTCATAAGAGCATGCCGCCGTCTAGCCCCGAGACTACTCAAGAGATAGTCTTGACGAAGTGCCGTATATTACGGGGCTACTCACGAGACTAGTTTCGTGTTTTGCGACGAAGCGTTAGAAGGCAGGGAGAGCGGTCGGCTGGCGTCTTGCTTCGAGACCAGGCGGAGGACTATATGGACCGGCGGATACACGAAGCGCTTTTCTTGGTCTGCTCAGCAAAGCCTGGTGATGAGACCTGTATCTCGACCGCTTGGATTCGAGGCTAGACGGGACTGACGAAATGCTTTGCTTCGTGGAGACTGGTTTACGAGATCAACATGAGCTAACTATTATGATATCCAGATGTCCAACCCCGCTATGCTAGCAATCCAAACCTCACCCCAGAAGAAGAGAACAAACTATGGGAAGAAGCAACCCGCGTGGGTACCTTTGCTCTTCTGGTTTTCGCCGTCGTCGCACTTGTATCGAATACCGTTTTACCGGTCTTCATCCAGCCCGCATTCAACCCCGCTAATGCCGAGGGCGTACCTTCCAACAACCAATTTTCGCTCCTACGGATCCCTGGATTAACGTTGCGAAGACTATGGTGTCTGTCACACATAATCTTCGCAGCGAGTATGTGGAGCACGTTCTTCGTGAGAGATACATGGGGTGCAACAGCACTTATCGCCGCTTGTGGCATTCCATGGGCAGTAACACTCTGGGCACCATTCGCGTTAATCTCCTCAGACATCTCGAAACGCGATGCCATCAAACGCGGTGTTCTCCGCAGCGCAACTCCATCAATTCGGTCCGGAGTAAACGGTGACTACGAAGCAAGGGAGGATTACGTGGATCAAGCGGGGATTATTCTAGGACTTCATAACTTTGCGGTTGCGGCGCCGCAGGTTATTGCGACGGTTTTGAGTAGTCTTATTTTTAAGGCTTTGCAGAAACCGAGGGGTTCAGAGGGGGATGAGAGTATGGCGTGGGTCATGAGGTTTGGAGGGTTGGCGGCGATTTTGGCGGCTGTGATGACGTTGAGGTTGGGGGAGGAGGTGGATGAGGGGTTGGAGTTTGTGGATAGTGAGGAGGAGGAAGAGGAGGAAGAGTAGAGACTAAATTATGGTATGAAGGGGGCTGAAATGCTCCTGTACGCTAACCTCGAGCTGAAGATGGTTTTTCTTTGGGAAGTATGGATGGGATACCCGTTTCTTTTGATGGCACTTACCGGTTTCCTTATAGTTTGCTGCTACTACTACTACTCACATATACGTGTTCTATCTACATCAGTTTACATTGCAGAAGAGTGATTTAAGACCGGGATACAGGGTTTGTCTGTTGGAGTTTTCTGCTTTTTTGAAGCATGCATGCATCTACATCTTGTTACTTTGCTTTACTTTGCTTTACCATCATTGCGCATTGAATATTATTTCATATAGCTAGCTATCTTAGAGGTCTATTCCTATTCCAAGAATGCCAGATTACTATATATATTAAAACCCCTGGTTGGGACAGGGAAATTGTTTCGTAGATCCGGATTCGATGTAGTCTGTGGGAACGAGCTGCTACTTCGAGTAGCTATCTTCACAATATACTATCCCGCAATTAGTTCCCTAAACTATTATCATTATATAATAGTAGCCGTTATAATCTCTAATCCGGCTAGTTGAGAATATGTATACCCCCCAGTTCTAATTTAGTTATTTCGAGGCCGGATCTCGGAATGGCTAATATACGGCACGTTGGGATAATATTAGCTTGCGCAATCAACCAACGTCGCCGGCCAACAGCCGCCAACACACGTTTCCTTTACATAACACCTTTGCCAAAAACAACCTCCTGACCATTACAAGCTTCCCACCACGACCAAAATCTATCACGACTTACACCGCCGGCCGCTGTTCCAAGAACGCTGAACTTTTTCCCACATGTTGACGATATAGACGACACCGCTTACTGTTTTCTTTTATATACGAGCTCGAAGATTACCGGGTTTTTTTTAAAGCTTACGTCGGCCATCAGCCGCTACGACTTTCGCGATGCGAGGGGCGGCCGAGACGTTGATTCTCGATATCCTCCGTACGTAAGATTGGGAGTTTGGTATCCACGGCGTTTATGGCGACAGACGGATTAATTCTTTTGTGCGCGCAGGGAAACGGCAGGAAGGAGAAGATGCGGATCCAGTTGGTACGTTCTCTCTCTCTCCTCATATACAACCATCTTCAACATCCACATACGTCATATACCCTCGGAACCCTCTACCGAAAAAAACCACTTACTAACACTCCGTCGAAACAATAATATAGAAGGCACAAACCCCGGACAATCCGAAATCAGCACCTCATGGGCCTTATTCATCCTCGTCGCTCTCCTCCTCACCGCGCTATTCACTTCTTACTACCTCCAGCTGAAAAAGATCCAAGCGGTCCATGAAACGGTTATCAGTATCTTTGCGGGGATGTTCGTGGGACTTATTATTCGGTTGAGCCCTGCGACCAATATTCAGAGTGCGGTTACTTTTGATCAGAAGTTTTTTTTCAATTTGATTTTGCCGCCGATTATTATGAATAGCGGGTATGAGTTGCATCAGGTGGGTGGTTATCTTGTTCAGGTTTTGATAGTGGAGGGATGAGGGGGCTAATGGGTTTATGGGACAGGCGAACTTCTTTAGGAATTTAGGCACGATATTGACATTTGCGCTGGCGGGAACGTTCTTGTCGGCCGTTACACTTGGGTACCTTCCTTTCTAGCTTTCACGGTGCCGATACAATTCTAACAGTATGCAGTGTAATCCTCTACATCTGGGCTTGGCTCTCAATCTCAATCGAAGGTCTCGCCGTCTCCTTCGTCGACGCAATCGCCGTCGGCGCCACCCTCTCCGCTACCGACCCTGTCACCATTCTCGCAATCTTTAACACCTATAAAGTCGATCCAAAACTATACACCATTATCTTCGGCGAATCGATCCTAAACGACGCCGTCGCCATCGTCATGTTCGAAACCGCACAAGCGTTCCACGAAGAAAGTGCCGCCGCAAAAGTCAACCCCTTCAGCTTTATCAAAGGTGTTGGATGGTTCTTCATGATATTTTTCTTCTCGCTGCTCATTGGAATCTTGGTCGGTGTGGGGACAGCATTATTGTTAAAGTATACATACATCCGACGGTTTCCAAAGATTGAAACTTGTTGTATACTCCTCGTCGCCTACGGAACCTACCTTTTCTCCACTGGAATCCACGCATCCGGTATCGTCTCCCTGTTATTCTGCGGAATAACGTTAAAACACTACGCATACTACAACATGTCGAGAAGAACACAGCTGGCTACAAAGTACCTATTCCAAGCACTCGCGCAGCTAGCGGAGAACTTTGTGTTTATTTACCTGGGGATCAGTCTTTTCACCGAATCGAATTTAGTGTGGAATCCATTGTTTATCATTGTTACTAGCGTGGGTATTTGTGCTGCGAGATGGGTTGCGGTGTTCCCGTTGAGTAAGGGGATTAATTGGGTGATTCGATATCGGGCTTCAAGGAGAGGGAGGAATTCTTCGGCGGTACCGGATGAATTGCCGTATGCTTATCAGATGATGTTGTTTTGGGCGGGACTTAGAGGGGCTGTTGGAGTGGCGCTTGCGACGGGTTTCCAAGGGGAGAATAGTAATGCTCTCAGAGCTACTGTGCTCGTTGTTGTGGTGTTGACGGTTATTGTGTTTGGAGGGACGACGGCACGGATGTTGGAGATTTTGGGGATTAGAACGGGAGTGGTGGAGGAGATTGATAGTGATGATGAGTTTGATATTCAGAATTCGAGTAGTTATTGGAAGTATCAAAATGGTGGGGAGGGGGGGAGGGATAGGAGTAGAGAGAGAGGAAGGGGGGTGCCTCTTGGCAACGTTGATCCGTCGGCGGATAGAGAGAGGGAAAGAGATGGAAGCGGGAGGGGGAATGGGAGTGCTTTTGGAAGAGATACTAGTAGGGTTTATGGAGCTGGAAGTGGTGGGAGGACAGGGTCGAGGAGGGATTTGGGGAAAAGAGGAGGGAGTCAGGTTGATTTGTTGTATGGACATAACGGAGTGGAGGATGATGAGTATGATAGCGATATGAGCGATTTACCGCCTATGGCGGCGAGGAGGAGTAGTAAAGCTTCTTCACCGAATTTGGCGACACCGGCTGAAGGGGGGAGGAGTTTGAGCCCTAGAGTTGGGGGAGGGGAGGGGAGTTCGACGGGGAATAATGGAACTGGAGGTGGCGGGATGGTTAATCCGGTTAGTGCGCTTAGTCAGTTGGTTAGAGGGACTGTTGAGGATCAGGCGGAGTGGTTTAGGCAGTTGGATGAAGGGTATATTAAGCCGCATTTGTTGTTGGATAGTTCGAAGGGGCATGAAGGGAATGGGCCGGTGTGAGCTGTCTCTTTGGTTTGGATTAAAATTTGACTTTTGGGGTTGAAGCTCCATGTTGCTTTTGGTTTTATTTGAAGCTGGTATTCGAGATGCAAAGTATTTTTCTTTTCGTCATGGCGGATATTTGGTTTACTCATTTGTTTATATATAGACTTTTTGAGACTGGGGGGTTCTTTTTAATGATTCTTTGTATATGCTTTTTATATTTTTCTGGGTGCTTGAGATGGCATCATCTAATATAATATACTCATGGTTTTTACATCGAAAGCTTAAGGCGCGAGTGATGTTTATAAGATTATAACAAGAGCGTGAGCCCTGAAGTGGATTTTTCTAAATTTTATAGTACAGTTTCCCACCCAATATCCCCAAACTTTTTTTTATATAACTTTTCAAATGCCGGTTTAAACAAAACTCCATCCCATGCTGTTTTTTTATCTATAGTACACCGATTCCCCAAGAATAAGTATCGTACACTCTCTCCTTTGCTGAGCTCCCTGAGCCCAAACTACCCGGTTATCGTAAACAAAATTGTCGTTTCAATAGCCTCGAAATTGAGAGGAAGATTTAAGCTTTAACACCACCCATAATATTTCCAATAGAATCACCAATAGTAGCAGCGATACCGCCATCAGTCTTGATGCTCTCGAGTTTGCGAGAACCGGAGTCGGTAACAACTTCAGCAACACCGTTCTTGACGCCGTCACCGATCTTTTGGCATTGCTCGGCTTGGAAGGCGCAGGCGACGCCGACGGCGGTGATGACTCCGGCTGTGAGTCCGCCGTCTGGGATTGGAGCGGCGGAGACGAAGGAGGCGGTAGCGGTGAGGAGGGAGAGGAGGATTGTTGTGGCGTGCATATTGATGGCTTTGGTTGGTGGGTTTGGTATTTAAAGACCGGAAGTGGGTTTTGTTTAAAGAGCGGAGGTGGAATCGGGTGATTCTTTGAATGAGTGTGTGAATGAGTGTGGTGGAGATGATCGGTGATGGTGATGGTAGGGAAAGATGGGATTGTGATGGGATGAAGGGGGGTATTTATACATGATTTGCAGAGCCTAGAAGCCGTTGAAGCTGTCATGATAATTTCTTTTCTAAGAAGTGCTATTTCCTTTGTTTCCCATCTACTAGTATACTGCATTGCTTTTCCAGACAGCCCAAGCCAAACTTGCACAGAAGATGGCTTTTCTTCCGTGAAGATCGAAGATGCATTGATGCATCGTTGTCTGAAAAATTCTTACTAGACAAAAAAAAAATTAATCTCAGACTTCGAAGCTTCCCAGAAGCATCATGGTGGAAAGTGATGGATGAGGCTGCCACGCGAGCTCTGTACCGAATTCCGCGAAGCGAGAACGTTTTTTTTCTTCGGATCCATTTCCAGAACTTGAGGGAGGTGGTACCTTGCATTGCATTATTGGAGAGAAACATCATATTTTTTCCCCTGCTAAGGCATTAACGATATCTCTTTTTCTGGGGTTAACCTAGATAAAAAATTTTTTCTTAGTCTGGGAGAACTCTCTTGGAAGTTTTTTTTTGTTTCTTGATATATGGAATGCATAAAATGTTCGATATTGAATGGTCTCAGAATCTTGTGCGCTATGGTTTTGTGGTTGTTGGATTTTGGAAGGACTAGGCTGGATTGGGTTTAGCTGCCGCTGGAAAGGGTAGGTGCAGGGGACTGGTGCGGGGTTTCATGGGTGAGGCGTTGAGTATTTTGTGGAACAAGCGAATGGCCGGCCTGGATTTTGCGGCTTGCTTGATTTCTACTATGCTACAGACATATGTATTATATAACGTAATTCGAAGGGGAGAAAATTAAAAAAGTTTATTTTGTAGAGATTTAAGGGGAGCTCGTAGGTATACATGTTTCTACATTAGATTTCGTAGTCTAACGATGTATCGAGCTGGATTTTTCGGCAACATGTCCAGGAAGAGGCAGCGCCTCGGAGCTGAGAAATGTATCATCGAAGCCGATCAGGGCTATAACGGGGAAGTGCGATTGATCGATGTTGTATTCTACTATATCAATAGCAAATATTCCTAAGCTCTGTCTAGTAGGATACATCAACGAAATGGTTTGATCAACTATTTTGGTGCTAAAAATTGCCTTGCGAAATTTAATTTCGGAGTAGGATTTTTGTTGAAGAATTCTTCTACCCTATTGTTAGAAGCTAGGCTACTATTCAGAGTTGAAGCGCCCAAAATCATATTCACTTTCCTCATCTTCTTTATGACTTCGATATCCCTCACGAATCCATCCTCGTAAGTAGCTTTCAATAAGGGCAATGGTGCTGTTGAATGATTCGACATCCGGCCTGGAGAATTCTAAGACGTGGATTTTGAAAGGCATAGGCCGGTGATGAATCAGAGAAACATTGCCAATGACCCTGAACCGATCAAGATTGACCGGTTAAAGTCTCCACAGCACAAGACCAAAATTTCCCTTGGGAATTAATGTGAAATGTTTGTTATTTTACTATGTTTGGACTTTCCATGGATCCAGAGTTGTCGTGTTTGCTTCGGCTCTAGATTTGCGAGAACTCTGAAATAGCAACTTTGATGTCCGTGCGTACCTGGATCTGAGGCCAGTCCGTGCGTCCACGAAGATATTTTTATTTCGTCTGAGGTACAAAAGGGCAGGATTCTATGAACTCACAATTAGTACAAGTTTGAGGGTAGGGAGATCATGATTGATATAAGTTTTAAATTTTGTACCTTAGAGCTCAAAAGCCTAAAAGAAGCTAAGCTGAATGGGGTTTAGGCGTCGCATGATCTATGAAAAGGTCAGGCGGCGAGTGGCGGTCCTAACACTGGTTAGGGCATTTAGGTAGTTGGTAGGTTATCTAAGAGACTGACTCTTTAATATCAATAGCGAGCGTATACGCGTAGGCCATGATATTGGAGGTCTTCACGAGGAAAAAAAAAAGAGAATCTCTCGGTAGGTGTCATTGAATTTTTGGCGAGTCGTTTATTGCGGCTCCTCCCCTTCCCGACGAGCTTGGACCCTTGCTAGCAGCATTCATTGAAATTGATTAGATTGCTTTGTGGCAGGCATTAGATCTTTATGAACGGGAACATAACGTGGAGAGGCTGAAGAGCAGACCTAAAATGGGATTTTAGGCATCAACGTATATATTCGGGCACCCCGCATGCGGCTTGCTGCTTCTGAATCTGGGCTTCTCAACCCCATGGCTAGAAAGAACTCATTCCATCAATAGGTATTGGGGAGGGAAAGCAACATTATTCCACTATTGGTCCCGAGTCCAAGCGACTCAACTTTCTATAATTGCAGACAAATTTGTTATTTTAGAACCGACATTTAAGTATTTACAAATCGTTTACCGCCACATTCACGCCGTCAAGTATCATCATTGCGAAGGTTACTTGAGTGTTATGGCGAAGGGCTATAGCCTTAAGTGTGTACGGGAAAAGGATTGTGATTTTCCGCGGAGCCGAAGCGTGAGGAATGAAGGATCCTCGTGGCATCTAAGATGGGTGACTTCCTCCCTTGGAATGCATAAATCGTTCCTGGTTTGCTCTCCAGCCGGCTTTTTAGCCTAGTATACTCCCCAGCTCGCAGCTAATTATAAATCATCCTTCTCAGCATGATCAGGTTTTGTTTCGAATTTAATCTAGAACCAATTTAACCTAGTGACGTTTATATTTGATATTGTTTGATTTTGTACTTGCATTGTTTGATTTTATATTGCCCTCGTAATGGAAAATTTTGCCACAAGATGGAAAGTTTTCTGGTCGACTCAAGTAATCTGAAAGTTTCAAATCTTTTTGAATCAAGTGTCCCCGTGCATTCTTTTTATGTGCCTGCGGAATAGACCACTCGGCTTCCAGGTCCAATTTTACCTGCAAATGCTTGGCACATGCAAGCGGACCTAGGCACGAGATAAGCATTAGCACCAAGCAAGAGATCGCTGGAATTTGCGTGCATTCGGATCAAATCAAATTACCCCTTAAAAGGCCCAGGGCCGTGATTGAATAGTCATATTATTGGCCGGCCATCACCGTTTGGAGATCTAGCTCTGGGACAAAATACTGCATGTATGAGATCCTGCAGCTTGAGCCCCCAGAATTGCGAATGGCTAACCCCTAAGGATCTGATGGGCGGGGTAACGTAAGGCTGACCTTTTTGACCCTCAATCCATGATATATACATATATGTATATTATGGTGAATATAAGTCGATGAAAGATTCTCGACAACTTCTTCAACAACCCTCGTCGATATATATATGCGACTACCATAGTTTTGGAATCTTTATTTAGGCTATCGAGCCTCTACGGTCGAGCAATGTCGGAAGAAAATGAATCAGGCGATATCACGGTTGGAACCATTAAAAATGACGGTGGAGTTATTATGCTCGGAAGCCAGAAAATTCAGGCAAATAATCTTTATATCGGTACATCTGGTATGCTCAGGACCTGCGGTATTACGCTTCTTGTAAACTTGTATTAACTATTTCCACGTTTGACGACGCAGATGAGAGCTCGAGACGACATCAATGCTTGAAGGACTTATATTCTAGCGACTGCGACTCTTCTGCGACAAAAGAACGGTTGGAACAGGAAGCTGGACTCGTCAAAGAATCATTCTCGTGGATTTTTCAAAATGGGACTTTCAATACCTGGCTTCACGGGAGAAGCCATCGGATTCTTCGTATCACGGCAGGCCCAGGGAAAGGCAAAACCATGACGATGGTGGGGATAATCAACCATTTGGCACAATCAATCAACTCGTCCAACATGTCGTACTTCTTATGCCAGGGTACAGATGAGCGACTCCGCAATCCTACCGGGATCATAAAGGCCTTACTACACCAGATACTCGTAGGGGAGTCGAATCAAGACCTGATAAGCTATCTTGAGAAGCCATACAGTCAAAAGGGCTCGAAGATGTTTGAAGGAAAAAATGCATATTTGATCTTACAAAAGATCTTGACGAATATGATAGCCGATGGCCCTGCCAAACAATTTTATTTCCTTATCGACGGCCTGGATGAGTGCGATGACATAAACATTGTACTGGAACTCATTAAGAATACGGCCATTTCCAGTAATAATGTTTACTGGTTAGTGGCTAGTCGAAGTACTAACCAGATCGAGGAATTCTTCAAGCCCTACGACCAGCTCATTATCAGGTTCGAAGACTGCGATACGGAAATAAATCACGGGATAGAGCAATACATATCCCAAAAAATGGCCAACTTGAACCACTCTTACCACAATGAGGATAGAAAAGGCCAGATTTTCAAGATTTTGAGCGACAAGGCTGAAGGAACATATTTATGGTTAAAAATTGCCTTCGAGACTCTCAAATCTAAACCGTATACTGGACTAGACGAATTGCAACAAATTCCAACGAGTATAACGAAAACATATGATAAAATTCTGGAAAAATTGAAGGGAGATAATTATTGGGACGTCATGCTTATAGTTCTTTCGACGACCATAGTTGCGAAACGCCCGCTGAGGCTAGATGAACTGATGGTACTCATTGAGTTCGACCTGACAGCATTTAGGATACCGGGATCTGAAAGGATAAATTTGATCAAAGATCTGATTCAATGCAGCTCCTTTTTAACCCTTCAGGGCGAAGCAATCTATTTTATACACTACAGCGCAAAAGAATATTTCCAGGACCAGTCTCTCGGGGCATCAAGGCACGCCCAATTTTATCTCAATTGTCTCAAAATATTCCGGGAACCCTTAAGAATCGAGTGCGATAGAGGACTTCAAGGGGGGTCATTTGGACTTACCTCAATTCAGCACCTAGAATACGCCTGCTGCCACTGGACTTCCCACATTCCAGAGCTTCTAACCTACAATAAGGAACCCTACACGAGTTCGTTGGCTAGAAGGGGGGGCAGTTGTCGGAATTTCTTGAGCAGGATTTTCTGAACTGGGCTATGGCACTCGGTCCGCTTAGGAAAGTACAGGAAGGAATCGGCCAGCTAGACAAGTGTAAGCCTCTTGCAGTTGTTGCTTTGGATGAGGTACGTATTCCAGATAATCAAACTACGACCTGGGAACTAAGCTTAGGGCTAAGTCTTGGATCTATGCTAACTATTCCTAATCATCACGATTAGGACTGTGAAAAAAAGACGCTTATGCAGTCTAGTCGGCTAGACCACGTTCTTCTAAATAAGATATCGGAAGCTCAGCGTTTCCTATCAGATAATCGTCCGCTCCTCGAGAAAAGTCCTCTTCAGATACACTCCGGCGTCTTGTTCAGCCCTGAAAGTAGCACAATTAAGAGCACATACTCATCCAGAATCCAGCCGTGGGTCAAAACGAAACCTCGTACGGGCAACGATTGGGACCGCTGCCTTCACGTTTTTGAAGAGTTTCGAGCTGGCAAAGAAGGGCCGGAGTTGGTGGCTCTTTCTCCGAGCGCCGAAGCTGTGGCGGTCGGATTTCGTTGGTCCAAAGAGTTTCCTGGTGGTACTATTCAGATATGGGACGTGGTTTCCGGAGTCTGTATGCTCACGGTATGCTGTATCGATGCCCTAAATTCCAAATTGCATCGAAACATGACTGAGTTTGATGGGGGTTGCGGGTTCCACCTCAAAGGCCTCAGTTTCAGTGAGAGTAACCGGAAGCTCAATGTTGTCTTCGGTTTCTTCAATCTAGATACGCATAGTAGTTCGGATTTGGGGCTGGGGTATGAGGACGTTTTCTGTAGACTTGATATCGCTACGGGGAGCTGGGAAGCCCTACTCAACTTTGTGGACTGTAATTCACTTGTTGCGCCCCAGAGACTAGAATATTTGGACTCCGACAAGGTTCCTTCCACTTTACTTTTATCTCCCGATGGTACGCACTGCGCTGGATTTGGGAACGGGAGCGTTATTATCTTTGGAACGGAAGCTGAGTCGGACCTAAAGCCGGTGTACCTTCCTCATGGACACTCGAACCACATCGAAAACATGGTATTCTCTCCCGACAGCCAATTTTTTGTAACTATATCAAAGAACTTTGACGACGATAGCGAGAAGCTCCTTGGTTGGGGGTCGAAACTCTACGCTGAGGCACGAGTGTGGCTAGTACACCCAGCATCTCTCCTACAGTCTTTCAGGCCCCTCTCGGCATTTTACCCAGGTATTCTTTACCGTGATTCAAGCACCACATTGTCAATGCGCTTCTCTGGTGACAATAAGTTCTTGGCAATATGCGGTCATAACAACAGCTCCGCCAATTACAATCACATTGAGATCTGGAAACCTTCCACCGGCGAGATCATGGGCAGCGGCGCTTGCCTTCCAGGGAAAGTGGTAAAATTTTCCTTCTTACAGAACAACAGCGTTTTTATCTGCTGTGTGAAAGGTCGGGATTCGGAAGCGAGTGAGATCTATGCATATAATATCCTCAAAGATGGAACTGTCGACCGTGGCCGGCGTCGAGATCGGATTTCTGGTTGGGTTTTTTATGCGCAGCTTTCCGATACGTGCATTTTGTGCCACTCCTGTCAGAAGTATGGATTCGAACGCCTTGAGTGGCTTGTTTGGGACTTTGACCTCAACGGCGCCATTCCATTGGCGATACCAGTCGAGGGTAGTTGGTCTTCTGCCATATCTGAAGACGGCGATATTTTTGTGGTGGCTTCCAACCGTGGACTCAGCTTATGGAACACAAATCGTGTAGGGTGGGCATGCTCGCCGCACAATCTACCCGCTGCCCCGCCCAGCTTGTGGAGCACGAATAGATACAGGGAGTTGCTACCGTCGCTATCACCCTCCTTGAAAGACTACTTGCCAATCACCACAAACGCATTCACCGAGTTCCCCCTCGTCGCCTCGGTCATTGATATCTGCAATGAAGGTTTATCACATTTCCACCGCCTATCGATATCTGCAGCTGCAAATTCCCGTAAAAAAAAGCTGGAGTACGGTAGCAAGGGTCAAGTTTTTAAAGGACATGACATGACGGTTTCTGCACTAAGCCTCTCGACTAATAAAACCAAAGTAGCGACGGCAGGAGAAGAAATATGTATATGGAACTCAGAAACTCAGGGCATCCAGGAAACAATCTTTCCTGAAGAAAACTTGAACAAGGTCAGACAGCGGATTACCTGTCTTTTGTTCTGTCGAGATGATCGGTATCTATTTTTGTGGGATGAGCTTGGCTCTGGGCGACATTTACATCGCTTTCACATTTATGATTTATGCAAAGATGTAAAGAAGGCAGATAAGCCATGTCGGAGATGGCATTCGGAAAGCCAACATTCTTTACTCCCTAACACCGCAATGGCCATCTCACCGGACAATTCGACTATCGTATATGCAAGTGAGAGTAACATCGGCTCTCTCCATTTGGAAATTCCGGCAACTAGTCGCAGTGGCTCTTCTCTCCAAGCTAAAGTAGAATTCGCCGACGGAGTCAACGTTCTATCCCCGCCGGAAGTAGGCCCACCTTTAGCGGCTTCATACTCTCAAGATGGAAAACTTGTGGCCTTTGCTCACCGAAACGGTGTTAGAATCTACGATAAAGGTAAAGGAACTGCTCACTTAATCGTGTTTAATGAGCCGATAGTACCTCATTGGTTATCCTTTTGTTCAAGAGGTAGCTGCTTAAATCTCGGAAAAGTATGTGCTCGTGTGGAAGTTTTGATCCAACAGGCGCACGATGATTATAGCACGACACGATGTGACACAGGGCGGATTGAGCCCATCCCATCTGATGACGAAGATGACAAGCTTTTACGAGAGCGGATTCGACATTTCAGGATTTATGGTCGTGAATATCTCTCCCCGCCGGTTCATGATATAAACGAGAATGGCAACTTCCATGACCTCAGGTCTGAATTACCTTGTCTATACTTTCAGAATGATTGGCTTTGGTTTGGTAGTCACCAGATACTCTGGATTCCGCGGTTCTATCGACCAGAAAAATATTCCTGCACTGAAGACGGGAGGTTTGTTGTAGGATGTCCTGATGGAAAGGTTTATACTCTAGAATTGGACTTAGAGGCTTTGGCAAAGAAGCTTGGGATGTCTTGGAGGCCGCCTACGATCGACCAATTCTGTATTTGCGGGCGCTAAGACCGGCCAGTTCAAAGGTTTGGAAGAGTTATTAGATCTGTGTATTGATCTGCAAGGAACTTTTTGTAGTCTCGTTATTGGTAATCTTTTTCTTTTTATGTATAGGAGTTTATACGCACGTGTACACGATGCGGATCTCTCTTATATAGCAATATTGAGGTCTCTTTGATATTCTTTTTAATGTTAATTCTCTGCATCTTTCTTTAACTCTTTGCTTTCCTTCCAAACCGTAATAGGATGACAAACCGGAAATATTGACTTCTAATAGCTAATTTCAAACAATTTCCCGACACAACCGGTTAACCCTGAGGTTCCTAGGAATTTACACAGATCGCGGAAATTGATTAGCAATTGCGAATAACCCCCAATATTGTAATCGCATTCTTCTGGCCTGAATTATGAGCGGGACCTTAATTCTAACGCTGAAAACCAGAAGGTAGATGTAGTATTGTGCCATGGCAAAAAAAGCCACACAATTATATATTAAGCGGCTGACTGATGGTACATGGTTAAACTAGTTTTACAGCTAACGTTTGCATGCTTAGTAATATTATGGACGTTTGATTGGGGTCCGGAATCGATTAGTACTCGCGTCGATGTACCCTGGCAAGTGAACACTTTTGCATAGATTTATCGATATATCCTACCAGCTTACAAGAGAATTTTGAACGGATTCTGCTTTGCAATTAATTGATTGATGTTGCGGGCATCGAAAACCCGATGCCAACAAATCCAGGAAATATATATCTCAAAATTTAAAAAGGCCAATAATTCCGCTCCGGGGGAGAGCGGATATTTAGCTTCAATTATGAGAGTTTTCCTAAGATCATGATTAATCGATTGCATAGTACCCGAGCCAGCAAAATTTAGAACCCTATCAAACTTATATGGCACCCTCAAAGTTGACACCACGATATCGGGTTCTCCGATATCATCACTGCGCCCCACCCCCGCATTCATGCGCTCGCATGCGCTCATAGCCCAATCCCGAGAGAAAGCAAATACTATCCGATCCCGAAAATATGAATTCCCGCGAATCAATGTGGACCTAGAACGTCACGATTGAAGTTTTCCTCCACATAATAACCTATGAAATACTGAACCTGCTGTTGGACCCCGCAGCATAACTCGGAGACCGTGCATGATATAATGTACAATTGCAAGATGGACCAAGCTTCTGGTGGGCTTCAACACGGCTGAGCCGACGGAGCAGCCTCTGTATTGGTATAGGTTGACGCTGAGTAGAAGTATACATTTGACACTCACTGTTGTACACTGGGGACAATCTAATGCGTCTCTGCATTTAAGAACCCCCCAGCAATATACGAACATGCAAACGAAAATAACGTTAGGCGGCGGCCACATGGGCAAACTGCGTTGAGCGTGTGGTTTTCCCAAAAGCGGCCCAGCCGAACTTGACCAGAATTGGGAACCCCAGGAATTTCGCCCAGTTTAAGCCGACGGCGACTCCGTACCGAGGGGAACATCGACCAAAACGACGTGACGGTGGCCCGAGAATAAGTATTCCGTGGTCGAACCAAGGCCTCCCCGGATTTCACATTCTGGTTGCAGCTTAAAACAATCATCTAAACTCGGCAGCTCGGTTGTTTGACGCATTAACCAAGGCTTTGCGGGGGACAGTCTTAAGCTTACTTTTAGTTAAAGCCTCCGCGTTTTCCAGTTCTGGGGGATATTGCTTTCCTTCCCTGACTTCACACTTCCATACTTTCATCGTTATCATCATAATTCTTTGATAGAATATATTGTAAAGCCGTAGCAATGCCATACGAGATCCCAGCTATCGTTCAGGACCGGGTATCTCCCCGCGCCAGGGAGTATCTCAAGAAGGTAATTATCATACCCTTGCATATGTATATGTAATGCATTGCATAGCTAATATGATGTCAGATCGAGCACTTCGTCGAAACAGAATGCATCCCCGCCGACGAAGTCTACGAAGCCCAGGTCTCCAAAGACCCTTCCCAAAGATGGAAATCCTATCCGCCAATCATCGATGACCTTAAAAAGAAGGCCCGCGCACAGGGTCTCTGGAATCTCTTCCTTTCCAAAACACATTATTCCCAAGGAGCCGGTTTCACAAACCTCGAGTACGGCCTCATGGCTGAGATCCTCGGCCGCTCCCACACTGGTTCCGAGGCTATGAATTGTTCTGCTCCGGATACTGGTAATATGGAGGTTTTGGCCAAGTATGGTAATGACGCGCAGAAGAAGGAATGGCTTGAGCCGCTTTTGGATGGAAAGATTCGAAGTGCTTTTTTGATGACCGAGAGGTATGCGGCGAGCTCGGATGCGAAGAATATTAATATGAAGATGAGGACTGAGGGTGATTACCTCATTCTCAATGGCACTGTTAGTCCACCCCCTCTCATATGCATACACGCATATATAAATTTACGATTATATGTGCTAACGTTGATATTAATGTAGAAATGGTGGTCTTCCGGCGCCTGCGACCCCCGCTGCGCAGTCTACATCACCATGTGCAAGTCCGAGAATAACATCTCAACCGACGCCTTCAAGCAACAATCCGTCGTCATCGTTCCAGCCAATACCCCCGGTGTCACCGTCCTTCGCCCCCTCCACGTCTACGGATATGATGGTAAACTCTCCCCTAGCCCCTACCAATAATATAAACAAAATGCTAATATTGTATATTTTATAGACGCCCCACACGGCCACGCCGAAGTCCGCTTCGTCAACGTCCGCGTCCCCAAATCCAACCTCGTCCTCGGTGAAGGCCGTGGTTTTGAAATCATCCAAGGCCGTCTCGGCCCCGGTCGTATCCACCACTGCATGCGATCCATCGGTGCCGCCGAACGCGCCCTAGACTACATGATCGCCCGCGTAAACGACCCAAATCGTCGTACATTTGGAAAACTCATCAGCGAACACGGTACAATCCGCGCTTGGATCGCTGAATCCAGAATTTCGATCGATACCTGCAGATTACTCGTTCTCAACGCAGCAGATAAAATCGATCGTATCGATGCTAAATCCGCATTAAAGGAGATTGCGATGGCAAAGATTGTGGTCCCTAGAACTGTTATTGATATCATTGATAAGGCGGTTCAGGCCCACGGTGCCGGTGGTGTTTGTCAGGACTTCCCGTTGGCGAGAATGTGGGCTGGTCAGAGGACACTCAGGATAGCGGATGGACCAGATGAAGTGCATCTTGCGCAGATGGGTAGGAATGAGAATAACAGAGCGGCGGAGATCATAAAAAAGCATGAGGTGCAGGAGAAGAGGAGAGAGGAGCTGTTCAGGCTGTATAAGATCGAGGGCAGGTCGCAGTTGTAGGGATTCCTTTCATTCCTATCTGCTTCATACATTACTACTTTTTAGTATATTTTTTTTTTTTTCAAAGAAGGTAGCCAGAATAGAGCTATCGATAAGTTGCCGTGTATTATAACAATTAAATGAATCTTCAATGGGAGCGACTGAACAAACGTTTTTCTAGGCATTGAAGTTGCAGTTGTGAAGCTTAAGCTATGCATTGGCGGAGCTAAGCTTAACTACCCTGGCCCGCACCATGGTTTTTGTATGCAACCAAATTTAACCCGTCGCAACTTTAACCACCCCAAATTTTCAGCCGACCAAAATTTCTTTAATCCAAGACATCACCACCAACTTCACTACCACAATCAAAATGCCCAAACGAAAGCGCGACTCCGAATCAACCACTGCAACTTCTACCCTCCCAAACCGGGACGCCATAAATGCCATCTTTCGCGCAAACTTCGAGTCCAAATTCGGGTCTATAGACATCTCCCCGGTCGTCGTACCACAAGACTCAAAAGACACTTCAACAAAAGGCAGGAGTAAAAAGCAGAATAAATCGTCGGAGGTCACTTCCGATGACGACGATGACGATAAAGACGAGGATGAGGACGAGGACCTAGATTTCGATTCCGAGGAGGAATTAGAAGACGATGAAGACCTCGATAGCGATGAAGACCCCTCAAACCCCGAACCAGAAGTCATAACCTACGACTTCTCCCGCCGCGGACCCCCACCAACCACAAAACCCTCCCACCGCTCCTTCATGTCCTCAAAACCTCCCTCCTCCTCTTCAACCACTTCTTCAACCCCCCAAAACATATCTTCCAAACTCTCAAAATCCGAACAAGCAGAAGAAGTACTAAACCTCAAAAACGACCAAGCCCTCCACCGCCTCCTCACCGAATCCCACCTACTAGATTCAACCACCCTCTCCCACTCCTCCGCCAAAAATCGTCATAAAGCTATCGAATCAAGAATAATCTCCCTCGGCGGGAACCCCATAAAACAAAAGGGTAACATACCAATGTACATTCAGAAGGGTATGAAATTAAAACAAAGATTAAGAGAAGAGAAAGTTAAAAGGGAGGCGAAGGAGAATGGCGTGGTTATCGATAAGGAGAGTAAACGGGCTAAAGAACGGAGGAAGGATATGGAGAGGAGGCAAAGGAGAAAGGGGGAGAGGAGGGATGCTGGGGTTGGGCATGCTAGTATTGGGAAGTTTAGAGGTGGAGAGTTGAGGTTGAGTAGGAGGGATGTCGCGGGGATGAGAGCGTGATTTTGGTGTTTAGAAGCTAATCTAAGGAGGAGGAGTATAGTCTCGAGGCCAGACACAAATTCAAACTACTCCACCAGTTGAGGAGGGTGGTATTTGTATGATTTATTAGTGTGTAGGAGCACTTGTCTACGGTCTTGCGAGCGAAAACTCGGCTTGAAGCTTCAAACTTTCACCTCGCATTGCGACGGACATTTTGTAGCTAGCTAGGAGAGAAGTAGTCTAGATACTAGACGCTTATTCGGTGCCAATTTAAAAGGGTGAATGCAACATGTGGGAGAGAAGCTCGGATTAACAAAATACAAAATTATGTCAGTGGAATATGTATAAAAACAGGAGTCATATATGCGTAGTGATCCGCAGAAACATGTCTCCCATTTCGAGATACAAATGGCATCTCTTTGTCCCTTACCAATAGAGCCCCCCCTCCTCTGGCTCTTTCTCAGGCTGCCAATAAACTTCCGCATCTGAGATATCTTCATCATCGAATGAGCCGACCCACTGCCAGTTCGGATCATTGGCAAAATTGAAGATGAAAGGTTCTCCGCCAAAGTTAAATTTGTATTCCCCAGTGTGAGAGGAGCTCCAGAAATAAGGGTAATAGCGCCTGGATGGGACGGCCCACACGAATGGTACGATCCTGCCATCAACAGTAAAAAATACTTTATACTCCAAAGGGTTGAAGCCGCATCCATAAACCTTAGGAGTATCCGTCACCTGGCACATGTCATCCCTACGTAGTGAAAATCTAGGCTCTGTTTTAAACCTCTTCTTTTTGCCGTCGATATAAAGCCTTCCCGCGCTCCCGTATTCAACGCTACAAGCATGCCTGTGAATTGGCCCGAGCCCTATCGAGAATGCATCGGACTCACTGCCCCTTGTTAGTAGATCGGTCGTTTTGGATTGTCTTCAAAATCATATATGTAGGGGCTCACATACTATTCTGGTAATTCCAACATAGCTACCTCGAAATAGAAGGTTTTAGATATCGGAGGAATCGGATGGTTCGCTATCATTATACCATTTTTCAATGACCCTTGATCGCGTACATATATCTTCGTATCTTCAGAGGCTTCTCTATCTTTAGGAACCATCACTATTTTAGTAATTGACCAAATCGAGGGAAATGTGTGGCATTACATTCTTACCATTGTGGGAATTATGAAGGGATCTTAGATTCCTTTGCACTAACTTTCTAGACCCTCTAAAAACCAATCCAATATCAGATGGCCGGGCGAAGCTATTTGGTGATGAAAGAGACGTCTGTGCGCAGAATGAGGCTAGATGGCTTCTCCCATAGACGGAGAACACATCAAATAGGGTCCAACCATGCTCATCCACAAACGCAGCGTCATATGCCTTGACTATGTCAATTAGTTTTAGCTCCTCCAGCAAATTGACCCCATCTTGCACATCAAAGAGCACTGTTTCGAAGTGCGATAAAGAAAAGGATGGGGCTTTCTGGAATATTTTTTTAAAAATATTCTTCAAGGTTGCTAGGCGGGGCTCATAGAAGGCAACTCCTTTTGACACAGCAGCACATTCTGAGGCTACCTGTTCAGAGATTGCATCCAGCACAGTATAGCCATACAAATTCCGGGGTCTCATGTCGGGGTCAAGGTCGAGGATATGGCTCACAATCCCTAAATGGCGATACCGTATAGCTAGATGTAGAGGTGTTTCACCTAAAGAGTCCGTCTGTGATATAAACTCACTTATCTCGCCGCAATTACGGAATAAGGATAAAACCTTTAGGAATAACTCCGTCCAGAAAGTCCCCTCATCGTATTCTCCAGAGGCCCTTGCGAAGATGTGGAGGAAGGAGGAGTTGAATCGATCTCGGTATAAGATAGGCCTGCCCTCAGCAGTGGCGGGCCCATTGTTCAGTGCCTCATATTTATCCAGGAAGAAATTTACCAATTCCCGTTTGGACGCCATCACCGCTAAGGATAGTGGGGTCCAGCCATTGGAATCCGGCTTCGTACAATCAAGCCCAGCGTCGAAGAATATACCAGCGATGGTGACTTCCGTCTCGCCTCCGGTAGAATCTCCTTCAGCGAGTATATGGAAGTAGTTTTGCTTCCTAGAATTTTCGTCACTAATATCTGCCCCTAGTTTGATAAGCAACTCCACGGCTTGTTTGAAGCCAACTCCAACGGCTCCTGAAAGAGGCATCTCGCTCCAGCTATTTTCTGCATTAATAAGGTCGCCGCCGTCCACTCGTCTCATTTTCATTATTACCTGACAAATATCGAGAACCTCCTGGATCTTATTAGGATTTTTTGGTGCTGGGTCTTCGAACAAATAATGTAGAGGGTTCCTTTGGGGTCCGTCGACGGCGTGCACGTCCCAGTCCCAGGAGACGACTAGTAGTTTAAAAAATTTGAGATCTCTTATTTGCGCGGCCAGATGGAGTACCGAGGTCCCGTCCCAGGTCTTGACATCTAATCTCGCCCCTGCTGCGACCAACGCCGTTGCTGACGCTAGGAGTAGCTGTAATGTATCCTCTGATGGCTCTTTTAGATTCGTAATGTCAAGAAGGACCGATAAAAGAACACCATGGCAGTTTCCGCCAAAGCGTGTACCCTGTAAGGCATTGACGTTCGCTTTATGTTTAATAAGGGCGTTAACGGTAGCGGGATTTCGGGCTGCAGTATATAGTGGAAGATAACCTAAGAAATTAGGTTTATCGCATATCGATCCCTCCCAGGGTTTAAAACATGATCTTGAACATGATGAGATCATTCCCTGTAGTTTTGTCATGACCCGTGTTTTATCGTAGCCATGCTGTTCCAGAAAATTTGCAACATCCTTCTCGAAGTCCAAGTTGTATTCTGTAGCAGCCAATTTGTATACTTTTGCTATCGAGTCGGCTATGTAGATATCGTCGTACTTGGCGTCCCAGTCATATGCAGGTCGTTTTTCGACAGACTCCTCCGAATCTTGTTGAGACGCAGCATCCGGGTATTCTTCTGGAGGAGAACCGCTATTCTGCTCCCCTTCTAGTATTTCTTCAGACAGTATGTTGCTCTCTTCTGTTTGTCCCGTGGAATCTTCTGTTTCTTCATTATTTTCTGGTCCAGGTATTGCAAGCGTCTGGCTCGCCAACCATGCAACCCGCATAGGGTGATCCATTGATTCAAATATTTGCTGTGCCACGAGACCCTCAACCCAATAGGATGTAGACCTTAGCGTTGCGTTTAACAGTGCAATACCTTCCTGAGTACTTATATGCCCAAAAACGGGGTCGAGGGCACTGTGGCTATCGAATGCGCATAGAATTGCCTTGACCCTTGACACTTTGAAAGCTTCAAGGTCAGATTCTCGACGTGGATGGTTTTCGAGATCATATTTGTTATCGCCGCTCGAGCTCGCTTGTTGCACCAAAAAGTCGACCATGAGGTGCAGTCCCAGTTCAGCTGCAACATGAATCGGCTCTTCGATGAACCTAGCCGCTAGGTTCCGATTCCAGCCTTCTGCGGTGCCCGACGTCCCCGCGGGGTAGGACCTCTGAATGTTCCAACGGTACCAGTTCTCCGGCCTTGTAAATATAGAGAGCTGAGTTAGAAGTTCGGTCCACCAGGTATCATGCCGACTTTCTTCATTCCACCATGTCTGTAAAGCCCGAACATGGTCATGCCAATGGAGGACCTCGTATCGTGATCTCCAGTGTTTGCGACGTTTCATTCTGCGCAGATCTACGGGCTCCCTAGCATCGGGAGGATAGCCTAGTGTTTCACGAGCTCGCTTGTAGCCGATAGATTCCGGCAGTGCGAAATCATCAACAGCGGTTTCGAGGTAAGCATCGATGTACCACTCCGGAAGCCAGGGCATGTGGCTCTTTTGGAAGGATTCATTATTCAACGCGCGTACTATTCGTAAAGTATAAGTATCAGATAGATCCCGAGCTTGCATGAAAGATTCAATGATATGCACGCATCGCTAGAAAGCAGAGACCGTACGTATGTTTATGGCAATTGACATTTGGGCGTCTTTCTTGCTGAATAGTTCTGATAAACTGTCACCATATCGGACGAATGAAGCTAAACTCATTTCTTGTAAGTAAATGATACCGTGCATACCGGTCAAGGAAAACTATTTTGGAAGGATTCAGGCGCTCAGGAATCTTTAACGTACGGGTCAATGTAAACTTAAACACAGTGTTTCCCCTCAAATCACGATACTTCGAGAAGCCACGAGATTCTTGGCTCGTAGATTTGGTCGTAGATGTGGTATCGTCTTCCTGGATCCATTCTCTGATGGATATATCAACGGCAACCAATCCAGTATTTCTATCGAGCCTGAAGAAGTCCCTTCCGGCGTTCTCTAGATGGTACATAATATCCTTGACCTCTGGGTCTTCATATGGGTTGTCGAGCACAATTTTAGTAACTTCTGTCGCATATAGACTCTCGGTCGTTACAACCGGTTCGATAGCGCGTGGTTTGAATATATCTCTATAGTGGTCAGAGATTTCAGCAACGGAAAGTGCTGCGACACTCCATACTACCCACTTAAGAGCTGTGACAATTAGTTCTTGTTCGTCCGGTGTCAGTGACTCTATGCTTTGCATATAGATTTCCCCAATTGCTGCCGGCAGTCGTTGAATTTTTTGTTCCAGGCTGTCTTTGGATGGTTGCTGAAGAGTACCAATAATCATTCTGGCTAAGGTAAAATCTCCTTTTGCCTTTTCGAGCATAATTTTGACTATGCGAGCGAGTTCCAAGTCAAAAAGATGACCGAGCCGTTCCTTGTTGATCCGGCGTTGAAGAACCTCGCCCACGTCGTGTCTTATGAATTCTTCCAAATCTGCAAAGTTCTTTTCAGGTGTGATACTCACAATCTGTATGTCTTCCGGGAGGGGTTTCTCTTCATCCTCTACTTTCCCACTAATATCTACTCCGGGTACTTGGCCAGCTTCATCAAGGAGCTCACTAACGATATCGAAACTATCGCGCGCTGATATGATAATCCTGATATTATCAGAATTTCCCCGAATGATCTCTCTGAGGCTTTGGGCGAGCTTTTGCTCTCGACGGTCTACACATTCATCTAGTGCATCCATCATCATGTAAACACGAGCAGGGATGGCCTCCGCAACCTGTCGGATAGCTCTACACAGAGACTCGAGGCTATTCGAAAAGTCGCCGATATATCTGCCGGTGTTTGAATCCCCAAAATTCGGGCACAGTATTTCTAGAACTACCGTCATAGCACTGGTAGCCTGACGTAACTGCTGACTGTTTAGCAGTTGGTATAAGATCGCTTCCAAACCAACACGGGCAGTTTGGATGTCCTGTTCGCCTTTTTTATAGAAGAAGTGGCATAAAAGAGTCGGCGGCTGTTCTATTGCCGGTAGTATATCTGTGAGGTTACCCTTAGGGATATCGCCAACAATTTCCCTACCAGCGCTCATCATCGCAACTGACTTGCCATAACCACGAGGCGCCCTGAGACAAAGGAGCTTGGTTTTGGCATAGCCCTTCCAGTTTTGGTAAGCCTCCTCTCTGTGGAGCCATGTTACTGGTAAGCGCCAGGTGCGGTCTCTAATGATCTTGTTAAGCCGATCATTTAATGAGCCGAAGTGAAGTTTGTAGGACTCAGAGTACGTAAGCTTATCTTGTTGACGGTCTAGTTCATATAATAGAGCTTGGCGTTGGACGGCGTCTATAACGTCGGAGCCGATGGTTGCATATTCTAGATATAAGCGATGTTAGTTGGATCAATCAATGGAGCGAGTAATACGGTAGAGTAGTGTTTACGCTTCAGGTTCTCCACTATCTGGTCAATCTTTTGCCCCGTTTCTAGAAAGTTACAGAGCCGGAATCAGCAATTTTACACAAGATATTATAACATATCTCCCGGGATGGAAATCCAGATCTGTGCTGCTTACTTAAACTTTCGTGGAGAACGGAGTCCTCGACGTGGGACTGCACGGTTTTAACAATAGTCGCATATTTTTCCACGATAGCTTCCACCTTCTGTTCTATGTCTTTTGTAAATAGTTCTTTCATGGTGCTTCCAATCCCTATATTGAGAGTGTTAGTATCACCTATTAGCCCTCACATTCAAAAAAAAAAAAAAACCGATGCCCTTCAATTGGATAAGCTGAAGCTCAGAACCGGGTATCGTATACTTTTTAATCTACTCTGGTCGAGATGCGGTTTTGCATTCCAGAGAAAGTCAAGGATTGCAAAGACCAGCTCTGGGATATCGGAGTCCCAGATATTGATATCTGAAGCTGATTCTTCTACGCGAGCCATCCTTGCCTCCCATCTGACACAATCGGCTATTATATTTGTAATACTATCGCAAGTACCACATATCAAAAGCCTGGTTTGGACTTTAGCGTTGCCAATCTACAGGTCATCAGGCTGTTAATTGTCTTCTGATAGTTGTTGGGTATCACAGGGGTATAGTCTCTTACTGCAATCAACGAACTGATTCCAAACCAAACAATAGAAACACTCTCCGGTGCAAACTCTATGAAAGCGTCTCCCACCGTCTTCAATTGGTCCAGTGTAGTCAACAAGCGAGCGGCACTGTTATTTTTCTCCTCTGCCTTCTCGTTAAGTTCTCTACATACTCCAATTAGAGCATCCATCTTTGCGCCATTTAGAAACTGGTCGATGGCTTGGGCCCGTTTCGGGTCTTTAGACAGTATTGGCTCAGCGATTCCTTCTTGAAATCGATCGCAAGCTTCATAGAAGCATTGAGTAAGCGTCTTTCGAGTTGTCGAGGATTTAGCCCCTGTTGTCGTCATCTTTTAAACCTTTTATATGGTCTGTGGATCTATTGATATTTTAACGTTCGAACACTGGTTATCGGCGTTTGTCTGTTGCGACACGGTATCTTATGTAGATATTCGATTGACTGCAGTCTAACCACGTTTTTTTATAAATACAAATAAAATTGGGATTCCCTATATCCTTCTATATAATTATACAAGGTGTCCCGTTGGAATAAATAATCCCCCGAGACGTCGAGCGGGGTCATTACATTGGCTCGAACTGCCTCTTACAGCCAACGCACGCCAGAATTATCCCAGGGTAGACTGTGGGTTCCTCTGGGTTAACTTGACATGTTTGATTATGGTCGCTAGAATAAGTTACGAACCGCAAGGCCCTAGGATTCACAATATGCAGTTTAAATTCGAGGCTCTAACTTGGTAGCAATATTACAGTGTACCAAAATGCTACAGCAACAAAATACAAGGGGTTGAAGAGTCACAGCAACAAACTTACGTAATTACAAGAACGACGGACAAGTTGTAACATTATAACATCAACGGTACTGATAGCGAGACTTTCAATCATCAATCACAACAAAGCTCAGGAGATCGTAACTCTTTTTTAACATTGAATGAATTCATGAGGGTGCGGGGCCATTATCGACGCAGTCCAAACATTTCTCATAAATGTAAATCCTTCTACTCATACATGCCCATCTGAATCATCTATTCATATGATCATTCCAAAAGAAAGAAGATGTACACTCTCAGATCACTGCCCAGATATCAAATACCGCTCTACCTATCCCAAGCCAAAACACCATTTTGATTGCTCAAAAAGACGTCTAGACAGTTGCGCTCACCCATTAGTATTATTGCACTTCAGACATATATAAGTCCCGAAATGTACAGTATGGTACTTACTAAGGTCGATAGACGTTCCCTTCCACGCACCCTTGCCATCGCTACACTCGCAGGAAAGCACATATCGATCCTGATTATTTGCCGGGCCAGTGTATATACTGCAGCTACGGCAGCTGCTAGCATACCCACCTCTTTATTTTCAGGAATATTGTTAGTATCTTTAACTCTCCTCCTTTTCTTGCGAAGAAATTAATGGTTATGCATACGAATTTCGAACCAAAAACCCACCCCGATTCCCAATATACCCGTTGGCATCAATGGAAGCGTTATTTCTAGTGCCGTTTGCGCGTTTGCAGCTGCCGCCTACGCTGGTGGCGATTAAGTAGACGTTGGTGCATGAGGACATGAACTTTCCGGCTTCGATTGTGCCGAAGAGGGCCAAGAGGGTAGTGGTTGTGAGGAGGGTGAACTTCATTTTGAAAAGATTAGAAGAGTATAGATCTTATAAAAGACTGGCGGAATATGTCTTTGTATAAAGTCTGATCTGTATTGCAATTGATGCTTAAGATGGGGATGAGGATGGAGATATCGAGGTTGGTTTAGAGGGAGGAATTGCTTTCTTATATAGTCTTTCATGAGGAAGGCATCGGTCCCATAGACTAGCCTCCATGAGCTCCATAGAGGATATGCACGATAGTAGAAGATGGATACACATCACGCAAGACTGATACGTCTTCATACAGGTGAATACCTACATTGTCAATCCGATCATGATTTCCGACAAAGAAGCGGCACAGACCCGAAAAATAGCCACAATCCAAGAGTTCCTAAGAAGTCCAAGACCTCAAAGCTAGAAGGTAAAATACACAATGCGCATTTTTATACCCCGAGATCTCGTATTGTTTAAAAAAAAGAAATCGATATATATTGCGATTTCGGATCTTTTGTCGATAAACTCTTTATCATCGTTTTTACGATTTAACAGGGGGCAAAATAAGAATGGTCGGTAGCCAAGGAGGTAAGATCCGTCGTCCGACATGGGAAGCTGGTGACTCCTCCTGCGGTTTACATTCACAGTCGCATGGACACCCCTCCCGAATACAGACGAATACGAGGTGTTGTCGGCGCAAAAATTCACACAAGGGAATCTTGGCGAGCGGCAAGGTTGCCGGTTGAGGGATCCCGATTCGTGTAACATCTATTGATGCATTGCGAGCTCCTGCTAAAAAAAACCTATGGAGTAGCCAGAGTAAAATTCTAAAAGGCGGCTCATTGGGAGGTTGAGGCTTATCAATATAATACGGAAACTTTTCATAGATTAACTAGCTTGGTAATTATGACATCTGATATGCATACCCACACCGCCCGACTCTGGCCTTCATGATTCAAAACCCTAGAAATGAGTGTCCGTGTACTATACAAATACACAATTCAAAACGCCTCAAAAAAAACGCCGCTGAAGTGATAGAGAACCATGACCAAGATATCAATACATTCTCTCATAATATAAAACCCCACCATTCTACCTTTAATCATCAACCGTATTCGTCCTCCTCTTCACCCTCGCCGCCTTAAAATGCATCTTGCCCTCTTTCAGATCTGCCGGGTCAACGCCCTTCTCTAATGCTGCCACTAATCTTGCTTTTCGCCCTGTTAGCCCTTTGCTACCCACGCTACCACCTGCAGAACCCGTTCTCCCGGCCGCCACGTAGTGATACGGCGTTTTGATATGTCCCCCTGCACCCATAGATTTAAAGAATTGCTTATCCAGGTTTTTGGATTTTGTCCCCTTTTCTGCAGCGGGGTTGAGGGGTATCATTTCGTCATCGAGGGATAGTGTAGTCGTGGAAAGAGTTCCGTCTTCATGTAGTTCTGATATCGACGGCGATGCAGCCGCGGCCAGAATAGCTTCCCTTCGTCGTGCAGGAAGTCTTTCAATATCGTATAATTCCTTATTAAACTCCCTCCCATCGATTTCTGGGTCTGCAGGAGGTGGATGACAGAATAGTAGTTTTCCGTTTACGTAGTCTTTGAGGATTAACCTTGCTGCACGGGATTCATCCCAATTCCTTCCTGTGCCGGTTTTTGTGAAACCCCTGGCTCTTGCGTAGGCCATTAACATTTCTGAGGCTGTGGGGATGCCGGTTCCACCTTCTTCCGGGGGTCGGACGGTGATAGTTATACCGTACAGACCTTCGAGATAGGATTTGGGGATCCTTTGGGCGACTAAGCCTGCTGGACCTGTGAATTCTCGGAGCTGGTCGATCGGCAGGACGCCATTGCAGACTAGATCCGCTTTAGTGGTCGCGAAGTTCGGGAATACGAGACCCGGGCAATCGACTAGCATGACAGAAGAGGAGAGGTGGATTGTTTGGAAATGCTTGGTTTTTCCAGGAGTGGAGGAGACGGAGACCTTTTTGGCGCCGATGAGGGCATTTATAGTTGAAGACTTGCCGACGTTGGGGTAGCCGACTAGACCGACGTTAATTTTGCGGGGTTGGGATTCAGACGAGTCGGAGGAAGTTGGGGGGATAGAAGGGGCGTGGGAGAGGAAGATGGCTTCGAGTTCGTCGACGGTTATGATGCGGGTTCTTGGGTCTTCGTCGACGACGGTGAGGTTCTGAGCAGCAGCCACGAGAGATGGCTCTGGGTCTTCTGCTGGTTCATCCTTCGATGCTTCTTCTTCTTCTTCCTCCTCGCTTGAGTCTTTTAAGTCTTCTGGTCCTTGAGGCAGCCTCTCTTCGTCCTCCTCCTCGTCTTCATAATCCTCCTCACTATCTCCTTCCTCGTTACTCTCCTTTGCCAACGCCGCAGAAAAGAACTTATAATCCACCCCTTCCTTCTCAAAGTACTCGGCCCACTGTAATCTCTGCTTCTCTGTCATCATATCCGCCTTATTCACCAACAGTAAATTCTTCTTTCCCTCATCGATCTCCTTCACATAATTCTCCAAATCCTCACTCCTAAAATGTAGCGGATTCCTCGCATCCACAATTTGTACCACCAAATCCGAGCGCTCGATTACTCTCCATAGCTGCCTCCAAACTTCCAAGTTCCTTTCAAAGGGCGTAAGCAGCAAATCATTATTCTCCGCCAACTCAGCCAGCCCTCTCCTCCAATTTAAGAAGGAGTCCTTCTCCATTCTTTCTAGTTCTGCAGGGGTTGTACTTTCATCCCAATGCGGCCTTCTCGGAACTGTAAGTTTCCCAGCGTTGGCTTTATGTTTACGAATCTTCTTCTTCTCTTCGTCGGCAGATAGTAAATAAGGATTTATCTGATCGCTATGAATGATTTTGATATTCATCTTTTCGGCCGTAAAGTCGGTATCGGCGAGTTCGGCAGTGGAGAGGAATTCATCGAGGGCTTGTTGTTCGGTAATACTGCGCATTTTGACCCAGTCGGCTTCTTTGTGGGTGGTCGTATACTGTAGCCATCGTAGTGATATATCAGCTAGCTGTAGGTAGCAAAAATTGCTTGAGAGGTGGGAATACCCGTTCGCTGCCGTCTCCGTTCTTGCGACGAGATTTTGCACCGCCGCCACGAGAGCCCCGCGCCCCGCCAAACTTGTCGTTCATGAGGGTACGGCCAAGGCCCTCCATATTTTTGGCTTTTGGCAAGCCCATCGTAATAAATTATAGTATACTGTATCCGCTAGTTCCCTATCGTTTTCCGAAGTTATTAGATTGAGGGCGGGTAGTAAATAGCTTGTTGTGGTCGAAAGATGGTTGATGGTTGTGGTGGGGAGAGGTTTATATGACGCAGGGAAAAGGTTTGTGGTTTTTGCCCGCAGAGATTTTTTTTTTTTTAGTTCTGGGGAAGTGCGATTTCTAAGCTTCGACTCACATCAACTTCAACTCCCCACAATTTTCCATTACCAAGCAACTACCGCTCGATCAAGGATAATTCGCATTCCTCAAGCTCGATACTACCGTATCCCCGGTATTTCCGACCTCAATACAGCTGTAGTATAGAATACTCAAGCTCCGTTGAGCTCCAAACCACCAAAATGCCGAAGCAACGATGGATGCAAGTAGCCTCAAAAAATTTCAATTCGCAATTACTTCTAAGGAAAAATAGCTAACAAAAACACTTCCGGCAATAGCGACAAAAAGTCCGCCCAAACCTTCACTCTCGTCCACCGTTCTCAGCAAGATCCTCTAATCCACGATGCCGAAGCCTCGCAAATGGTCTTCAAGGAGATCGCTACTCCCAATGTCCCTCTCCCACCTCCACCACCGTCGTCCCAATCTGGTTATTCAAAGTACCGGGGTTCAAATTTCTCCTCAGCTTCTTCATCAATTTCCACTGCCAGCAGCCGAATTAAGAATATTTCAGATCTAGAATCGGAGTATGGGTTTAAATCTCGAGCGAATGAAGGTGAAGCTGCGCTTTATGGCATTTATTATGATGATACGGAGTACGATTATATGCAGCACATGCGTGATATCGGAGTTACATCGGAAGCAGTGTTTATCCCCGCCGAGGCATCTTCAAAGCAGAAGAATAAGAAGGGAAAGGGACCTGTAATACCGGAGGAAGATGAAGAAGAGTTTAATGAGAAGAACAAAGGCAAAAAAACACTGGAAGAATTGCTGGAGGAGGATACAAATGCTAAAAATGGCGGGTTGACAAAGAGAGTTCAGTTACCCGCCGAGGTCCTACCGAGTGGAGGGTTCTTGAAGAGGAATTATCAGGATCAACAGGATGTTCCAGATGCTATTGCGGGTTTCAAACCAGATTTAGATCCTAGGTTGAGGGAGGTGCTTGAGGCGTTGGAGGATGATGCTTATGTGGAGGATGAAGAAGATTTCTTTTCAGAGATCGCCAAGAGCGGGCCGGTTGAGGAGTTTGAGTTTGAGAGGAGTGCGGATTTCTTTGATGAGGAGGAGGACGATGATGGGTGGGAGAGCGATGTCACGGAGAAGGCTTACCAAGTTTCTTCGACGAACGCCGTTAAAAGGGATATTGAAGTGGGCGATCTGCCAGATCCAGAGATGGTGGGAGCAGACGAAACAGCCGTTGGGGCAGCAGAGGATAATGAAGACTGGCAGAGAGAGTTCGCAAAGTTCAAGAAGGACAAGAAGAAGCCAGCGTTTAGAGACGAGGGATTGTCGAGTGTCGGTGGGAAGACGACAAGTACAGCTATGTCCTTCGGGGCCGACGATCTAGCATCGTTGGTTAGCTCATTTAATAATAGGAAACTAAAGAAGAAGGGTGTGCCCAGTTCGGCGAGGAGCATGACATCTAGCTATTCGATGTCCAGTTCCGCGCTGTTCAGGACAGAGGGTTTGACAACGCTTGATGATCGGTTTGATAGAATCGAGGAGGAGTACGCAAGAGAGGATGAAGAGGATGACATGGTTTCGCAATCCTCGGCGCTATCGAATGCGCCGGAGAGACAGGATTTTAACAACATCTTAGACGAGTTCTTGGATAGCTACTCGACTACTGGAAAGCGACATCAGAGAGTAAGGAGAGGAAAGCAACAGTCCGGCATGGAGCAGCTTGACGAGATCGTAAGTCATCATTCATTCCTCATATGTAGCCACAAACAGACTGCTAATGTTAATATGAACCAACAGAGAAAAGGATTGGGCAAACCAAAACTTGCATCCAGGTCGTAAGGTTATAGATGTAACGGTTTTGTGGGCTATATTGGCGTATACGGGGCGTATTTAGGATACCAGCATTCACCCAAAAGTTCAAGATGTAGCATTTTATTCAACAATTGATGATAATGGATAGAACAAGTAACTTTCAGTTCCCAACGTTTGCTAACTCTTTACCCCGGGTATCTCCAAATACACCTCTCATCGATATCGTAACCCATCATCCAAAAATTAACGGAAGTAAAAAGGAAAAGAAAAAGAAAAGGCAAACTAAAGACCAAGAACTAACCAAAACATTCCTTCCACTCTAATACCGATACCGCCACTCGTAATAATCGTCCAACCCAATCCCTCTCATCCTTTCAGTACTCTCCTCCATACTCCTAGTAGCAGCCTCCAACCCCCTCTTCTGAGCATTGATATACTCCATCTCATTCTTATATTCCCTCTCCTTCGCCACTCGTTCATAATGGTCCTCTAAATCCTTCAACTCCTGTTCCGCAGCTCTTAGTTCCATCTCTTCTTTCTCACGTTGTATCTCCGCCACTGACTTCCTGGACGGCTTTGGAAGCGGTGGGGGCGAGAAGTATGTGGGCGAGGGTTTAATCCGGTAAGGATCCCGTTCTCTATCTCGGTCCCTGTCTCTCTCCCGTTCCCGTTCCCGTTCCCGTTCCCTGTCTCTATCTCTCTCCCGTTCCCTCTCCCTCTCCCTCTCCCTCCTTGGACTACTAGGTTGAGATTTCATATACTCCTCCAGAATCCTCCTCGGGCTTCCCGGCGATGGCGATCGTCTATAACTCTTCGACGCACTACTATAATCACTCCTATACCTCGAATAATCCGACAAGGGCGGTTGTTCATACATTCTAGCCGAAGGCTCAGACCCAATTGGCGTATAAATCTTCGAACTCATATCCCCAGGAGCGGAGGTACCACTGATACTACCCTTTTTACTACTGCTTTTAGTATCAGGTGGCGATATGGCTTTAAAACTGCGGATTTGCCGGATTATTCGGTCGAGTGGGATTTGTAGTTCTGCAGCTAGGTCTCGAAAGTTCTTTTCGACTTGTTTGCGGTCGTCGATTGGCATGACGGGGCGGGAGGTTCCCGGGACTAGGAGGCGGTATTTTTCGGTGATGGCGAAGAGGACGTTGTGTGGCTATTCATATAACATCTACTGTTAGCAACCCCCCCTCTATAAAACACAATTTGGATAGTAGATAAGCATAAGTAACGCACTCTATAATCTCCCCTCGCCGCACGATCCAAATAATTCACCAGCACAAATTTAATAAACCCCGTCCTCGTCAACATCGGCACACTCGGTTTTCGAAAAGTCTTGAACGGGTTGTCGGTAACCGGCTGAACGATCACGTATTGACACTCCATCGCATCGTACATTTGCGGGAGTACCCAGTCGATATTTTTGACAACGTGGCTGACGAAATCTTATCCCAAAGAAGTATACCCTTAGCATATATCAGGAACAATGGGGAAGGGGGCATAACTAGTCTACTCACCACCCTCTCTATCCGTCAAATCATCTTCATCTCTAAACACAACCCCATTTTGCTCAAACATACACCCAAGAAGCTTCATAAGGGTGATGTACCCTTTATAAGCTTTCTCGAATGAATCGTGAAGCACATAAAGTGCTTCTAGGAATTCAAGAGCTGCGTCGGCGCCCGCTGAGAGGTTGAAGGATTGGTAGCGGGCCATTATACCATGGTCGCCGGGGTCGGTTGGGTAGTCATCTACTTTTGGTGGCATTTTGTACCTGTTATTTCCTCCCTTTGTATCCTTCTTCCTTTCTTTTTTTTTTTTTTTTAAAAAAAAAGGGGGAGTATTTGTGTAAGACGAGATTTATAGTTGTATGAAGATGTTGTAGAATTTGCGTTGATAACGTGGTAATCCCGCCTCTCTCTCTTGGAATCGAATCACAGCCCTTGTAACCCCAAACACCCGGCGGGGCGTCCCTTAAGTACTTCCCTTCCCCCAAACGTAGCACTCCGAGCCACCGGGGGTTAACTCGCAGCTTCCAAGGTTCCTCAAAATCCTCAAAATCTTCAAATCTCCAAAACTTAAGCCTATGACGTCGAACCAGAAAAAACACTCAGGGTCCAAAAAAGGGGGCGGTGTAGTTAAACCGTCGGGAAGAAACGCGAGATGAAAAAGAGATCCCGAAGGATCAAATGCGCATTTTAATACTAACTTAAGCTGCCATAGATATTACCAGGATGGGGGGCCAGCAAATATATTAAATCTTTGGGAGAAGGAAGGAAGGGCATGTGCTCGCCTGCGCCGCGCATAGTGTGTTCGAACCGGTTCCTTCTAGCACTAGCGATTTGCGAAAGACCCCACTTTCTGTGGCGTCTTGTTCGAAGGTCCTTATTCGGAAACTCGATGAGGGTATTATCTTCACGATTCTAGTTATGTTCTTTTTCAAGGGTTTTATTTTCAGATTGGATACATCGATAAAGAATCGCCATTTCGAAATTTCCAGGCTTTAGTTATCCAAGTATCATACAAGAAACGAAAGAGATCAAGAGAAACTTGTAGTCAGTTGTTAGTACACACAAGCATTAGTAACAGTACAACCAATATCACCAAAAGTCTAGTTTTTTGTCTGCCATTCTTTTGTCCCATGCGACGTCCTCATCTAGAACCAGCTTTGAAATCGAAGAAAATCAATACCGAAAAGGAACCAACGTATATGTCAATGGAGAGAAAAGGAAAATGAAACCCATTCCGAATATAATATAGCACAACCCACCGCCGATGTTTTTGTCTAATAAAGTACATCGCCGGCGCACATAAAAACAAGGAAAAACAAAACCGTAGCGTAGAATCGAATCGAATCGAATGTAAGGACATAGTAGAGGGCCCCATAACATAAGAGAAAAAAGAACCACAAGAATAGCGTATAATAATAAAAGACGTATGAGAAAAAGAAGAGAAGCTCCACAAGATTAGAAATGAAGCCCAGTCCACCAAGTATCACATTACATCCCCATCTCTACATCCTCATCGAGCGCGCTCCCGCTCACACCATCGGCCATTTCCATCCTTTCCTTTGCCGACTTCCTCCTATGCGACCTTGACGGTCCACCAGCCTTCCCGCCACGTCCTCCTCTCTTACCACCTCTCCCACTAGGGGCCGCAGCTGGAACAGGGGTGCTAGCCTCAGACGGCTTATTACTATTATCATCAAAATGTCCTTCGCCTATTTCAACAATATTAGCCTCTCCTCCCAAAGTAACGAAATGGAGTCGGTACTCACCCTCATGATACATCTCCTCCAAACTCTCCAAACCCGCCTTCTTTCTCTTAGCCCCTTTCCTCCCTCCTTTACCCTTCGCCGCATCTTCCGCTTCTCTCTGCTTAGCCCTAGCATCCATCTGTTGCTCAAGAGTTCTCCCATCTCCATCCTCATCATCAAGCAACAGCATGGCCATTTCCCTGCTACCCTTGTTGAAGTCGACATTCTTGTATTCTCCTTCACCACCACCAACCACAACCTTCTGCACCTCAGCCTTCTGTTTCGCCCTCAACAAGATCCTTTCTTCAACAGTACCACGTGTAATAAGTCTGTACACATGCACCTGTTTTGTCTGTCCCAGACGATGTGCACGATCCATAGCTTGGCTGTCGATAGTAGGATTCCAATCAGAGTCGTAGAAGATAACAGTATCTGCAGCTGTCAAGTTGATACCAAGACCACCAGCACGAGTGGATAGCAAGAAGATAAACAGCTCTGGTCGTGTCTGCCAGTCCGACACCATATCTCGTCGATCTTCCAGTTTCGAGGAACCGTCCAATCGTAGGTACTTGTACTGTCGGTAGGAAAGGTACTCCTCCATCAAATCGATCATTCTGGTCATCTGGAAGTAAAGCAGGACACGATGTTCACCTGCCTTGAGTTCCTTGAGCAGCGAGTCCAACCTTGCAAGTTTACCAGATTCCGCCACAAACCTGCGCATCGAAGGAACTTGAATAGACGTAAATCCTCCGATAGCGGAATCTGGTTCCGGTAGCAAGCTTCGAGTAGGGAAGTCGGCAACCTCAACCTTATCATCGATCAAATGCTCTTCCTCGATAGGAACAGGTCCGTACAGTAGCTTTCGAATTCGTCGATTGAACAAGAGATCGTCGCTCTCTGCCTGCACGGCTTGGCTGCAGCAACTAATCGAGATAGGTGGAGCCATAGCCTTCGGAATAACCATGGGTTCCAACCGATTGAGCCGTTCATCCTCAAAAGCAGTCCTCGAAATCCTCTTCAACGATTGAAGAGTAAACGAATCATTCGGCTCAGGCTGAACCAACTTCTGTTTCGCAGTATCGATCAACAGCATCGTTCGAATCGGTGCCCACTTCTCCTCGTACTCCAGGAATGGTTCGTAATCCAGGTGGTTCTCCGCGAAAACCTGCACAGCCCGGTCGACCATTGGTGAGTGGAACGCCCTCGAAGCTTCAGCCGGCGAAGTATCAATGAACCTCAGGAATCCAAAGTTCGACTTCGCCTGCGCATACTCCTTAGCCAGATGTCGCGGGTTCCAGATATTAAATAGACCCTCGCTTGAATCCATCCACTTCTTCCTAAAACCGATCCTTGACTTTTCGCCCGGAATATCCAACCTCCCATCCCTCGCTACCAGTTTCGGCAAGTTGTACTCGATCAAGTTTCGGACCCCATACGGCACATACACATTGCTGCCCTCTCTCAAGAACGAAACCGTCTCAGGCCATCTTGAGAAAGCCATCGGACTCATCGTATCCGCTCTCTCAAACAAATCCGGATGATTGCACACCTTCCTGAACTGCATAACCAAATTCATCAAACTCTGCGACCCTTCGTCTCCCATCACAGCCTTATCTATTATATCGGCCATGTTAATCTTATTCCTGAGAGCGCGGTAGATCGATCGTTGGCGGAAGGTGAGCTCGCAATAAACGTCCTCTTCAATCTTGTCTCCCAATTCGCTCTGCACATGCTTCTTGATACGCCTCAACATGAAGGGTTTTAGGATCATATGCAATCGCCTCAACTGCGCCTCATTAAGCTGCGTATTGCTCTGCGCGTGACTTTCAATATCCTTCGAGAACCATTCGCTAAATTCGTCGTGAGAGTCGAACAGCGTAGGCATAATAAAATGTAGCAAAGCCCACAGTTCTTGCATGTTATTCTGGATCGGTGTACCCGTGAGCAACAGTCGGTTTCGACAGCTGAATCCCAAGAGCGACTTCCATCTCGCCGAGTTGGAACTCTTGATCGCCTGAGCCTCGTCTAGAATCATGTATTGCCATTTAATCCGTTGGAAGTATTGGGAATCGAGCACTACTATCTGGTACGACGTAACTAAAACGTGAAACGGTGCGTCCTTAGTGTAGGTGAGGTGTTTTCGGTCCCAGAACTTTCTAAGAACCTTCCTGTCTTTTGTGCTACCCCAGTAAGGCAAGACCTTGAGATCTGGGACGAACCTGGAGATTTCTTGTTGCCAGTTGTGAAGGGTCGATGCAGGAGCAATGACGAGAAAGGGTCCCCAGATGTTGTGGTATTCCGCAAGATAAGCCATGACAGAGATCGACTGCACCGTCTTTCCGAGACCCATCTCGTCGGCGAGAATACCGTTGATGCCTTGTTCGTAGAGATTCACGAGCCAGTTCAAACCCTTGAGCTGGTATTCCTTGAGTTGACATGTCAGTAGTTTGGGCTGGTCGATGTAAATGTCTCCCAAGCTGGTTGGATTTTGGAAGTTCATCTCATCGGAGTCGAGGTTAACGTTGTTCAAAGCAGTCGCATCGCCCTCAGCGCCGTTGAACTCTTGCGCCCTCTTCCGTGCCGCCTCCACAGCTAGATGGGCGTTCGTCGCAGCTGCAGCCTTAAGGTCGGCATCGTCCGCTTCGTCGAAATCAAGGTCTTCTATCCTCGTCACATCACCACCGAGTTCGCTATCGTCGATATGTGGCGCCGCAGCACCAGTCGAAGGTTGTCCAGGCGGAGCACCAGTATCCTTGTCCGTTGATCTCTCGACTTCGTCCGTCTTGATCTTCTTTCCAATAAAATGAGAATACAATTCGGTTTGCGAAATCAAGAAATTCAACTTCCTGGTCTGTCTGCGCGATTCCCTCTCTTCTTCCTCCTTCTTGGCCCTTTCCAAAGCTTCCTTCTCAGCGCGACGCCTCATGTCTCTTTCTTCTCTCTCATTTCGCTTCCAGAAGGCGGTCATCTCACGCATGCTCTTCTTGGCGCGTGCTTGGACGTCTTTCGTATTCTTCGTCGTTCGCAGCTGCCATCTTCGAGCTTCTTTCGATGCTAAAAGCGAAGTCTTCTTGTGATTCGATTGTTTAATAGCGAATGTGTATTGTTGGTGCTTGGAAATCTTCGGAATGTCGCGTCTAGCAAGATCTCTCCAGATTTGCTCGTACATAACATTATAGGCCTTCGAGGAGTTCGGCAGGATTGGCTCCGGTGTGGCCTCACGGACAGGCTCGGTGAATACTGGTTGAGAGTTAACTTCGGTTCTAAGCGCGCTAAGTTCCTTCGGATCATCGGTTCGTCGTTTGGGCTTGCCAGGCTTCTTCTTGACCTTTCTAACTTCATCCTCGACTTGTGCTTCGGAGTCCACATCGTCATTGTATCCTCTAAACGTAAGTGTTCTCTCGATTGGCAGCAACTTGCCGGCTTTCTTAGCCTCTTCCATAAGCAACCGCTGTCGTTCTGCATTCTCAGCCGCTTCCTTGGCTGCCAGTTCGGCTTTGGCACGGTGCTCGGATGCCGCCTTCGCTCGTCGTCGGATACGTTGCATTTCCTTCTTGCGCTCCTTCTCTTCGAAATCTTCGCGCCGTAGAATCTCCTGGTAGGCTTCATCGTGGAATTGTTGTTCGCCACGGAGCCGTCCCGTGACCGCAGCTGCAGATACAACCTCCTCTACTCGTTTGCTGAAATTGAGTCGTCGGTGTTTGCATTGTCTATCGTCAATTCGGGTGGCCTGGAGCTTTCTCTTCCGGGTCTTCGCTAGATAGAACTCCTTTCGTTGGGAGTACAAGTCTGTATCCTTAGATAGATCATCTTCGGCATCGATGGCATCGAAGTCAACGATTGGATGCGGATTTTTATTAGCATTCTTGTCGGTTCTGAGAGGTTTAACCGGTGTGTCTTCATCGATGTCCATCTTGGATTTGTCAGGAGAGTGATGTCGGGTTTGACGGGTGCTTGACGGAGTATTGATGTTGACCTGCATGCCTTCAATTGGCTGTTTTCGGACGTATTTACGTTTCGGTCGTGGTGTTGGTTCGGCCGGCGTTGCTGGAGTAGCAGTTGCTGCCGCTGCAATGGGTTGTGGTTGCGAAACGGGAGTAGGCGCAGGTTCCTTAGGAGCCGACACGGGCGGTTGTGGAGTAGGGTCCCGAGCCTCTACCTGAGGAGCTGGCGGAACAACGGGTTTGGAGAGTGGTGGAGAAGGTTCGGACGCGACAGGTGCAGGAGGAGCGGCGACGGGAGCCGAAGGAGGTGGTGAAGGTCGCGGTTGAGCGGTAGATGGACGTTCCTCGGATCCAGAGAGAAGAGCTGATATGGACATGGCCGACTTCTTAGCCGAGCCAGGTGCAGACTGTCAGACCACAAAGTCAGTAAGATTACGACGTGATATACGCGATATTTGGAAGAGAGGATGTGATGAAGCGACGTACGGAGGCAATAGGAGGTGATGAGGCCATCACGGGTGGGCGGTAGGGTGGACTCTGAAACTCGGGACCACGCGGTGGATAGTTCGCATCCATGGAGTGGACGGAAACCCGCCTAGGGCCGCCATTCATGGAAGTCGGAGACATCTGCCGTTTGACATCGCCGTGGGGGGTCCTATACTCCGTTGGCGATCTGGGAGCCTGGGGTGGCGTCCGTGGTCGATCTTGTGGTCCCTCGGGATACATGTAAGGTTGTCGGGACTAGACGACGTGCAAAGAGCAAACAACAAGTAGTCAGCATGAGCAATTGAGCAGACCGGAGATAGTAGCATTATGTCCGTGTGTGTAGACGACGGGTGAATAAGATTGTCGCGACAAAGTATGCTAAAATTTTCGGGGTTTCCTGGATACCTACCTGTTGAGTTGGTGACGTAAGGGGAGGGTAACGGGAGGGTGTTGGATTCCAATCTCGCGGTGGCTCCCTTCCACCGACGGGATCGTAGTAGCTGTTACGTGTAGGACCGTTGTTATACGAGCCTGGCGAGGGAGGTGGAGGCGAATAGTGAGCTCGCGATGGTGGAAGAGGATGTTGAGTCTGGATAGGACTTTGCAGAGGTGGTGGTTGATTGTAGCGAGAAGATGAAGATGAAGATGATGGTGGAGGAGGTTGTTGTTGATGGTGATGATGGTGGGAGGATTGTGGCTGTCGGGAGTCGTAGTATTGGCTGGAAGAATAGGACGGGGCAGCGTGTGATGGCGGAGGAGGAGAGTGGCCGCCGTGGTGAGAAGAGTGTGAGCGAGAGTGAGAGTGAGAGTGAGAGTGAGAATGAGAATGAGCGTGGTAGTTGATGTTGTTGTTGGATGAACCACCACCACCACCACTGTTAGGTCCACCACCACTGCCACTGCCACTGCTATATGATGGATTTGAAGGTGGCGGATAACCAGGGGCTAACTGCTGCTGCTGCTGCTGTTGCTGGTGATGATGCTGATGATGCTGCGATGGCGGATAAGGACTATGATGGGAAGGATGAGGTTGAGATTGATTCTGAGAAGAAGGATGAGGCGGATGATGGTGATGAGGAGGAGGAGGAGGAGGGTGATGATAGGGCGAGGGCTCCATGGCTGGCTGGCTGTCGAATGGATTTTGCCCGCCCTGACTGACCGTTTTTTTCTTTGCTCGTAATTGCTTGCCTTGACTCTCGCCTATCGGTTGTTCTGTTTGAAGAAGCCTTGGTGTCTTTGTTCTCCAATCGAATTGATGAGGCTCTTTGGCGATACTATTGATAGCACAATCCTATTTCCGGACTCTGATATTCGTATCGTCGTGGCGTGGGATGGCAGAATAGAAAAGTCGCGATGATGGATTGGATTGATCTGATGACAATGCGGATCCGCCGTCGCTTCAGTCGTTAAGCTTTTCCGTGATATCTGATTCGATATGTAAGTAACCACTCCATATAAGTCCTGCAGTGCGCCAGTTCGCTCCAAATCAGTCCGCCACTTGCGCAAACACGTCGGATTTCAGTCGGATGGATGAACGATGGATGGATGGCTGGGAACTATTTTCTAGGTCGGACGCTGGACACGCATCCTTGCAGATGCCCTTGAGAAATCCTGTTGGTTTGGCTGTGTATAATACGGTGATTGATAGATAGATTGGTTTTTCGATACTCGCTCGTAGTTTAAACGTTTATCCCCAGTCCTAATAACAATTAAAGCAAGTAGTTCAAACTGTCGCTTTTCGGGCGGCTGAAAGGCCGCGGTAAACGTGACCAGGTGTCCGTGCCAGGCTTGGGCCTAACAGGTACAAAGTTGCCAATACTCTATCCCCGGATATCCGTCGAGAGGTCGAAGCACGATTGCAATGATATCCCCGCGATGGAAGAATTTGAAACTACAAATGAAGAAGAATGGGAAGAAGAGAGAGAGAGAGTATGTGTGAGGGAGAATAATGACAAAAGGTGGTTCGATCTGACAGAAGGAAAGAACAAGAAGTATAGCAGTATATACACCCAGAACACCTGGTAGGTCCCAAGCCAGGTGTGAGACAGTTAAAATCGGGGTGCAGGACAGTTGAGCGTCCAATGCAGCTTGCTGCAGACAGGTGGGTATCAACAGAGGCGCGATTTATTGGTGGAATGCGTGATGACGAAAAAGGATGGCCCTAGTAGCACCTATGTATGCGATCTGGATGGGCCACCTTCGTTTTAATTATAATTTTAGCTCACACTCGTTTTCTTTCTCTTGTCTCTCCTCCAAAGCTTCTACTCTACCGGGTCCTCTACTTCTGGCGATGCTGTTCACGATGCGGGACATTTGCAAACAGCGATGCAATGGTGGTGGTGGTGATAGATTGGGGATGGATAAATGCGCAAAGGGAGTAAAGATAGCATGTGGAGATGTTAACATGTTTCGAATTCATTCATTCGTGCGTCCAGCTGATGCAGCTGAGCATGATTGATTATTATTCCCCTCCGATACTTGCGATAGCGGAGAGCGTCGGTAGGAGGGAAATAAAGAAAGCCTCCTTCTTCTCCCTCTCGTGTGCACAGCATGGATGCCAGCAGCAGTAGCGCATGGACATGGGGCTGCTTACAAGCATCTCTGCATGTTACCCAGGTATCCCACCAGATGGGACGGACAAGCTTGATTCGACCACCTTTCTCACGATACTACAAGAGAGAAAAATCTGACGGGTTCACAAAAAGAGGATCGTGAGCCAGCTGCCGGTCCAGACACATGCGTTTTATGCACATCAAATTCCCAAGATATCCTCAATGTGCCTTCTTTCGTTAAAATTAAAAATCAGCGGCACATGGAGTATCAGATGCTGTGCGAGAGATATAGCTTTACCGATGCAGGTTTTCATGCCAGATGGTCATCGGCCGGGTCTCTCCATCCTGCCTGCTTTTTCCTGTTTCTTTCCCTCACACTTCCTCCAGGTACACATCGAACCCGCTAGCGTGGAACTGTGGGCAGTCTAAGCATGGGGTATGGAAAACGGAATGCAAAAAAAAAAAATGATAGAGCAAAGCACCCACACCTCGCCAGCTGAATTTCAAGGTGGAGGGGGGTGTGGTTTGACCCAGCAGCTCGTCTCTGCTACCCGTCAAACCTTGCCCTGTTGGGTTGCTTCCCTTTCGGCAAGCCCTCTTTTCGCCCGTCCGTTTTAACGTTGACATGCAGATTTGCATGCTCGGTCCCTGAATAAGCTGGGGCCCGATTAGATCATCACCATCGGCTTCATCCCGTGTGGTCACAAACTTCGGTGTTGGCGAGAGTCGGTGTGCTGTTGTCGTCAGCTAGCTATCATCAAAGCGAACTCGCTTCCAACAATCCGCGAGACATCGCGATTGGGTGAAAGAGACACACAAGAATTCCCAGGCCCCTCGTTTTTGGTGTGGTTGCGAAATTTAAGATTGATCACGATTGCGCTATCATACAAAGATTCGGGTGTGTGTGGGAAGAGCTGGGAAACTAAGGAAAAGCAAAGCCAACGAGAAAAAGGGAAGAACGGAAGCTTTAAGAAAAGAAGAAAAAAAACTCAACCACGCAACAAAAAGCGGAGATGTCGGATTTTCCTGCGCATACAGACGGCCGCGTCGACGGTTCCGGATAATCAATTAAACGGAGGGGGAAAAAGTCAACCATCGATGCAAAGAAGCAACTCAGATTGGTCGAAGGGGTAATGCAGCTGATATCTCCGCTTCGATGCTTCGACGCTTTCTCTGCCCCCCACTGGATAACCTCCAAGGTTGCTAACGAGGCTCCTTATTCGCAGCGGTGAAGTTGTGGACGCCATTATTTGAGCGAACAAGGGTCCCTCCACGGGTCATCTCCATTCCAGCGAGAGCGCGGTCCGGATGACCTGTGCCATCATGTGTCTCGTATTCGGTAGGTGAAAAGGGGCAATCGGGATATCATCGACGCGGTTTTTCATGGTTTTTTTTCAGCTTGACGGAGCTTTCCTTGCATCTAGTCGCCTGCAGCCGGATTAACACCCTCAACGGCCGAACCATGGATCTCAAGATTCGCCGGTGCTTCAGCTAAATCTGTGTCACGTGACCAAACGCCACCATCATGTCTGTGTCCGAGTCGGCGCGTTATCAAAGCCGGGTATTCTGAAAGAGGCGGCGAGGCTAGCTCGGAGGGTGCTTCGGGCCACCACGGCGAGTCTCAGACATTTATCGTTTGTGGAACCCGCTTGGTGAGATCCATAACTTGACACTTGACGTCACGATGGGTGTTCAGAACACGATCTCAGAGAACTGGCTATATCCAATCGCCCGTATGGCCATTGAAGGAAGATGAGAACGGCCATTGCTAACAGGCTACTATGTGGTCTCCGCTGCATTAGCCAACTGTAAGATACCTGATACACGGATGAAGTTTTGGGCTAGCGCGTCGAAGAGCCAGAGGAAGAGGTTGTCGATTGACACTAGAGATACTCTCCTTCTTCAACCACTGGAACTAAGATTAGGATATCTAGTATTGAACATAGATGATCTTAAGACATATTAGTACCCTCCAGCTTGTTCGATAGATCCATCATGAGCGTGACCGTGGTAGGTAGAATGTGTGTTGTTTTTGTTGTGGAATGAATGGTGTCGACAATATCAATGGCAGTGTTGAGATCGATATCGACGGCCTCCTAAAAATTTTGAGGACCTCCCTATTGTTATTCTTCCTTCTTTTCTCTTCCTTCTTTCTTCACCTCTCGCGATTTTGCTTTGAACTTCACCACATCTTAGTAACGGACGAACAACATACCTTCGATAATCAAATCAAACCTCGAGCTCGCTTTCATATCTTGATCATCTTAAATTCCTCTCTCGATCCTGATTATCGATTGTTTCCTTAATACCTTCCAGTTCATAGGAAAACCTTCGTTGCTTCGTCCACTTCGTTGCAATCCTGCTGGTTTAACAACATTGCAACGAGCGACTTCACATCCACAATTCTTCATACCTGAATATCAACTTCACATCTGGCTCTCGATACTCTCAGGACCTCGACGAACATCTATCTTATCTACTGGAATATTTTAATATCCTTCACCCTCAGCACTTCGTTATCTCACGACACTGTGCCCGTTCGTCTTCATTCTTACGCAAAAAAAGCATCGACGGGGTTTTTTGCAACGGATTCTTGAAACGGCGTTGCTTATTCCTTCTGCAACAGATACAACCAATTCTCCCTTCAACAGCACGGTCTTCGACTTGCCATAACAATTTGGTGTCTGTCTAATCGCTATCTCATATTCCTTACTTTCAGTATTTCAGCGATTTACCAACGCCATCTTTCAGCAACGGGTCTCGTCTCTTTTCTGTCGAGCTCAAAATAGCACACTACTCAACAGCTTCTTTGCAACAGAACGTCTTTCTAACCGTTGCAAAGCACCATCCGGACTATCTATTCTCACGTCTCTCTGGCATTACAACTATATCAGCAACGGTTTGCCATTCCCCTCCACAAGTCTCGCGTCTATAACCATCGAGATCTGATTCCGCTATCTTCAACCCGCGTTGTATTACTGCCAACGTCTTACGTTGCAACAAAGCTCGGGTTTACGACTGACAAGTACTCCGGATACGTTTTATTAACTCCCTTCCAGCTGTCTTACTACTTGAGATGCTTTCTTGATTCTCATCGACAGTATCATCGTCTCTTTTGCGTACATTTCCCGTTGCAAAAGTCGTTCTCAACAATATCGCAAAGAAACCAGGCAATCTGTTGCGTTCTTTGCATCCGGTACTTCAGGACTATTGAAGCTTCAACAGTCGATATTCTGAATCTTACTCCCACTAAACGGTCATAACTGAACAGTTCTGTGACCACGCAAAGCAACCCCTCAGAATACGTCTGTTGGGTTGCAATATCCCTCGGCTAGGATTATCGAGACTTTACAATCGATATCCCTATCTACCACTAGCAGTGCACATTCATATCATTCCACGCACTGCACTCACCATCGTCACGAACCCGGACTTCGTTTCCTGTCAGGATAAGTTCATTCTATTTCTTATCGCGACAGATCCAAGATTATCTACGACTTCAACAGTGGATATTCTTTATAACACCCTCCGCTCGCAATAGTTTTAACATACGTTGCAAAATTTACTATCGATCATTACGAAGAACCGTCTTCGTCACTCGTCTAGATAAATACTTTCAATTTTATCTTGACTGACTATCTCCCGCACATACGTTATCATTTTGCAATCTTGAAGTTACACTATCGACTTCTCTGCTTGATCGAATACGAATCGATCTTCCTCCACATAAAAAGGTATCATTATCGAATACCTGTCGCCTGCTACCGCAATAAGATAACATTGCAAAACTGAAATCAACCTTTGGACTCCTCGCTCGATTGGAATAACGATATCCAGTCCACTTCCATTGGTTTAGAATTACCTGTCGAGATATTTTATCATAGTCTACGCAAGTTATCTACCGTACTTGCTTCGACAAAAATCTCGAGCCGCCTTCCGCCCATCGCAAGATTCACTCCCAGAATCTTTTTTTACGAACCATCCGTTTACGCAGAGAAGTTTTAACCATGGGACGCACCGAAAGATCACCAGCACCATCGGAGCATGTGGATGATTCCATGGCCTCAGAGCACGTCGAAGACTCGCGGCCCCCTTTCAGAATTTATGATGAAAGCGAGGATGCCCAGTCTACCCCATTGGCTGCGCCGGTAGACTACTCCGAACCACCAGCCGGCCCAATTCAAATCGCGTGGAATACCTCGTCGCCCGCGTTTACAGATACCAGTCCAGTTGGGTCTGAGTATTCTGTTGATATCCAAGCGGCCCCGCGAGGATTGAGTTTAAGGGAGAGGTTACAATGGGCCCAAGGTAACCAGTCCACCCCAGCGGCAGGACAGAAAAGGAAGAGGTCGCCGAGCCCGGCTACTCCCAATTCACCAGCTCCCCAGCCGTCGCCACAGCCCAGCAGCCCTCAGGAGCAGGCCACAGAAGAGGTAGCGCATGAGCGACCAAACCCACCAGAGCGTCCGGCCTGGTTGAGCTTTTCGGAAGCCATGTATGTGCCTGTTAGAGAGAACATGGGGCTCGACAGTGGTCGAACGACGCCGCACATGTTGCGGATTCCGCCGGAAACCCCTCCCCCAGTTCCCTCTGACGATGAGGAAGAGAGCAGAGAGAGGAAGAAGAGGCGTTGGTCCCCTCGTTGGGATTTACCGTTAGAAGAGGCACCGCAAGAAGCGGTAGGACCAGTCCCCCCCGCCCCCTTCGTCATACATGTCGACGAACCGACGCCCCTTCCTCGCAAGAGGAAACGGCAGTCGATCGAAGACGGTATGGTGGAGGAGGAGGATGCAAGTCCACGCCCAAGAAAGAGGCAAGGTAGGGCTCTGGCTGCCCTCCCTGAGGGTTCGAGTCCACCTACGCCAATCTTTCACCCAACGCCGGTAGAAGAAGAAGTAGAAGAAGAAGTTCAAAGGTCAGTACCATCGACCACAGAAGAACAGGCCCCATCAAGTTTGCAATACTTGGTGACTGGCGCCCGAGCAACCCGGCCATTGTGCTGTCGGGTGCTCAAGTCGAAGGTACAGAACCTGAAGAGAAGGAGGATGCTCCGAGGAGTTTGGCCATTGCGCCGTCAAACCCTCGCCCAAGTCGACCAGTTACTTTCGGCGAAATTCGTTCGAGAAACTTGGCCATTGTGCCGTCAAGTTCTCACTCCGAACGTCCAGAAGGCTCGGGATCAGTTTCGGGTAAGCCGGCCATTGTGCTGTCGGATACCCGACCTCAAGCAGAAGGAGTAGTAGGAGAGAACGAAGCCGAGAAAGTCCGAGAGACCCCTCCATTACCGTTCATCGTGGACTCGCCGAGTTCGAGTCCAGCGCCGTCCCGCGGAAGGTCACCGTGCCCAACGCCGAGACGTTTACTATTTCCCAAGAAGCACGTCTTGGATCAGTCGCCGTATATTACGGCTGATAGGTTCACAGACGAGGCTCTTCGGCGACGACGTTTAGGAACGTCGTTTGGTAAACGTCTGCTAGATGCGCAGATGGAAAAGGAGGGCGAGTTTAAGGAAAGTTCGACGAGCTCGAGCATGGAGGCGAAGAAGAAGCCTTCGAGTATCCTCAAGCTGTTCGAGATGCCTGAGCTTTTTGCCAGGATCTCCAACAAGCTGAGTGAGAAAGATTGTGTGAATCTTACGTCGACGTGTAAGGCTCTCAGGGAAAATAAGGAGCAAATTTGGGACATTAGCAAGCATCTGTCCCACTTCTTGAAGAAACCCACCGATTTCAGGTCGTTGATGGCGACGCCCTGCAGTTTCTATCACGCCAACGCTTCGAGAACAGTGACCTAGACGTTTACGTCGAAGTCAAGGGAGTACGAGAGTTCTCAAAGCACCTGGAAGAGGTGGAAGGGTACACATGGGTGCCATACCAATGGCAGTCCGACGAGATCGAGGAGGCGATCAATGACCGGATCCCAGATATGAAGTACCACCAAAAGTTGGAGTACGGCGGTAGGCTAAAGGCGGAGGAGAACGGCATGGGGTACCTGGCCCGGTATGAAATGAGGAAGTTGGAGGGAGTCTTCCTCTTTCAGAAAGGCAATGCTGAAGACCAGTCATTACGACAAGTCCAGCTGATCGTTACCCAGGGACCCCCCATGTACGCGATCCTGTCCGACTTCTACGCGACCCATCTCTTCAACTTTTACGATTACAGGCGCGCGTATAGTCTGTTTCCCCATGGGACCTTTGTAGAGAGGAGGGGCTACAAAACCCAGGCCATGACGGCCAAGTTAGTCCGCTGTTGCGCTAAGTACGAACAGCGAGGATATGACATTCTGGACTACACCGAATGGAACAGAAAGAGCACAGAGGGAGGGAAGTTTGGTGAGGTGGTGCTCGAGGTCAAGGATGAACGAGAGATTCGTCGTTCCCGACGTGTCGGGGACGGTTTCTCTTGGTTCCTTGATCTTGACATCACGGGGGTCGATGTTCCGGAACATCCCCCCAGTGCCCTGCTCGAGTATGCAACATTCGGGATGGGGTATACAGACAAGTGGTGGAGCTTGTGGGGTGAGGAGAGGGTGAGGGCGGACCCGGCCCCCTACATGAAGGTTAAGTGCGCGCCGTATAGGTCTGAGCTCGTTGTAGCAGACTTGCTCGTAGAGACCTTGGATAGAGATTGGGGGGAGTACCTGTCGAACGCGCTGCGAAAGGTTTTGAAGAGGGGACCTCAGGCGGGATATAGGGCGGATGTCCCACTGTTGTACGAGATGTTCCAGGAGCAGCGCGGGGAGATCGACAGGTTGAAGAAGGAGTTGGAGGAGGAGAGGGCAAAGTTAGGCAGGGTGAAGGGGAGGCTGCAGAGTGCCCTGTGGGAGTTGTAGAGGGTGGCGGTATTGGGGGCGGTATGGGGTGATGTGGTGAGCTCCGAGTCCAATGAAGAGGTTTGATCAGCTTAGGCTTCGTCATGCGGGAAACAAGCGGCTGTGATTTCTCTCCGAGGGTACAGTTACCCCTGTCATTGCGCTATAGGGGGCTGTTGGGGTTCAGGAGTCCTGGTCCAATGAAGAATTTAGTGCGGTACGCTTGTCATTGTGCTATAAGCGGCTGTAACGGCTCAGAGGGCACAGTTAGTCTGTCATTGTGCTATAGGCTGCTGTTTCGGTTTCTGGTTCGACCTGTCATTGCGCTATAGGCGGCCATGGGGTCCGGCAGGGTGGGGAAGCGTTTGGTGAGGGTTACGTTGGAATAGGTGGATAAGAGAAGGAACGGCAGTGTTCAGCGTCGAGGACGGCACCTTGAGCGTAGTTATTTAATATAACTTACAATCTTGGAGAGTCTTCCGCAGTTACTGTGCAAGAGGGGGATTTGGGGATGGAGTGGTGGCGACATGGTGTCATTTGAGGATTATGCCTCAAGTATGGTTATTTAACCTAGCTATACTTCTAGTAGAATCTTCTGGTCACTTGTCGAGTGGGTTTGAGTAGAGCAGGAAGGTGTTATGTGTCGAGGACGATGACTCGAGCGTCGTTATTTAGTATAACGGCGATCCTGCAGTCTTCCGCAGTCACTTGTTAGTTGATAGATTTGGACAGCAGAGCAATGCATGAAGGGCTCGGTCTCCGTTGGCGAGAAGGGCTCCAGTTTCCGTCCCAAATTGTCTTTTCCAGCCAATGTCCCCAGTGTAACATCTATCGTTCGTGAACACAACATATAATCGTGAATCCACATTGTATATCAAAGGGTTTGAATTTTGGCATTCCAACTTTGCTAATGAAATAACCAGCTAGGTAAACTTTTAACCACAGTTGTTATAAAAATTCAAATTTCAATCCAGATACGCAATTTTCAACTTAGAGCAACAGGCCGTCTACGCACTCCCCGTCACCGTAGCCGGACAAATAACAATAGCAGGCGTACTCATCGTCACCCCCGGCTCCCACACTTCCTGATAACACACCGTCTGCACCGTAGTCTGCGAAATAGTCATAATACTAACCGTACTACTGACCACGCTCAAACTCGTGATAGTCAACGTCTCAATCCCATTATCCTCGAAAACGCTAGTACAATAGCTTGTAAAATATGCTGGTGAGGCTTTAACAAGTGAGAACCATTCCGTTGGGGTGGGTACAACGGTTATATCATCGTTAGTAAAAGCCGTAGAGGTAACCGAAGGTATGGTTTCTCGGGGCATCTTGAAGCGATGGTGTAAGTTTATGCTTTCTCTATCAGATCGGACCCCGCCGCTAGGGCTAGCGGAATTGGTGGAGGAGAGGACTCCAGAGACTGAGATGGAGGTTATGCTTGGGACTACTTTGTAAATTGTGGGTGTACACTCTTGGGTTGTGGTGCCGGAGATTGTCGAGGCGAGGTAAGAGTAGCACCAACATGCTGTAGCGAAGGAGTTCATGAGCCCAGTGGTAGAGTATGCAAGTGTGTAGTTGAGAGTATTGCAGCCACTGACGTTGGGAGAGAGGGCTATAGCAGTGGAGGTTGGAGTCGTAGTGGTAGTAATTGTTGTAGGGATTGTTGTAGTTGAAGGGATTGGTGCATCGCGGTAGAGACTAAGACTTGCTGTTACGCAGTCGGAGTTCCCGTCTTCTTGGATGTAACTGTCCGGATTATAAGCTAGAACGAGGGAGTAGGAATCGTTCTCCGTAGTGGAATTTGGAGGGCAGACGACAAAAGTCGGGATGTCACTTCCCGCAGGGATGATAGTGCCGTCATCTTCTAAGGTTGCGGAGAAATAGGTACCCTCCGCGCTCGAAGTCTGGCGTCTAGCCTTGAGGTTCAATCGAGAGTTGACTGATCCCGCGGGTGAGTCTACCACAGTAATTATAAGGTAGTTACCCGTGACTTCGGAGGTAAGGAATCCCGTCGAATTTTGATAATGGTAGTATGGTGGGCTCGAAGTTTGGGCAACATATGCATAACCATTGTCATCTTCGATATAATAGTCTGCCTGTGGGTCGGGACTGTTTGACTTATCGAAGTCGACTAGAATAGGGAACGATGTCCAACTATCCGTCGGGGACGGAGCCGCAGACGAAGTTCTAGTTATGTAGTTGGAAGTATGCGAAGATACTGCCGTAGACACCAGGACCGAGGTAACTGGCAACAGTCGGATAGGATGGCAGTGGGCTGGGTCAACCCCTTGACATGACTTGATACCCTGGAGGAACTCCTCAACATTATAAGCTGCCTCTAATTGCCACGTTTGGACGCCGAGATCCGGTACGTCAAGTTTACATCCCATGAGGCCAAGATCGACCTCATTGTTGTCTTGATCAAGAATCCTTAGTGGAGTAGTTGACATGCTGAGGTTCCCGATCCACTTCGTGAAAACTTTGGCACCAGGTGGGGCATATGAGCTCCCAGCTATTACGGTGTCATAATCGCTATCAACTTGTCTGGCTTCTAGCATTCGCTTTCTTTTGGAGGAAGGTTCATCGAGTGGAGAAATTCCGAGTCTGAGGCCTGTGTTGTCAAATATCAGGTTCCTGTCGGAGTCAAGGAACCAGCCTAGGATGCGAGGTCCGGGGTAGATAATAACGTATTCGCCAGTAATGGCAAGATATTGTGTTTTGCTAAGCTCCTCGACAGGTTCTAAGAGCTGGACCTCGATTGCGAAAGGACCCTCTTGCGTTACGGTTGTAGTCGGAGATGGTGCCGCTATAGGCATACCGTTTGTTAACAAAGCTCTTTTGAAAGAAAGCGGACTCAGTATATGAAGAACTTGCCTGTCGTCATGGAGCCTAGAGAAAACATCGATCTAGAAACGTCCGCACAAAATGCGAGAGCCTGGGGAGAACAGCCGGCCTGTCTTTCATGCGCCGCGTACAATGTCACCACTGGATGAATCCATTTAGTCTTAGTAACAACAGGGACCTTAAGTGCTGAGTGGGAAAAGCTATGCGCAATATCTAAGTCCTGCGCAAGAGCCATATGGCCCATCAGCCCAACATATAGAAGGGCTAAACTCGCCGAGTTCCACATTGTTTTAAGATTTATCTGCCCGTTTGTTGCATCTAGAGAGGATAAAGGGGATAGGACCTCGACAATATCAAAGACTATTACCAAAGCTATGTGGACAAGCATTATTCTATATGAAACGGGCTACGGGCTAACATATCTAGTCCCTTTCCCTTCGAAAGAGGGGTAACAGTGCTATGCTGTCCAAGTTTAGCTTCATACCAGTTTATCTCAATTGACTGTCGGGAGGTGTTGCAACGCGGTTTCTATTGTTGTATTTTAAAATTCGTGGTACTTCCGTTTTCGGAAACTGTCGACGGCTTCGCGAGATGTGATTGGCTGTGCTCCTCTCCATCCTCCTTGGACTGAGCCTACGCACCGGGCAAAATTCTAACATCAACGGCCGTAGTTATAAGCTTTTGGCCCTATTTACATTTAATCGCAAACAAGAGTAAGTTAATGAGCCAACAAATTCGATTAAACTCCCATTTATTCTCGAAAATTTTCCTTAATTCGGTATTTGATTAATTCAATTGACGGATCAGATCCAGAGACTTTCGGCAACAGGTTTAGGTTCCGGTATGTAGATCCACTTCTATCCGGGTAAAATCGCATCAAGTAACGTGCTACTCACAAATTCCTCATATCCATGGAACTCCAATCGATCGATGCCCATTCAAACTGCCCCGCTTGAAGATCTACCGACCCCGCCTGCTCATCATATCCTGGAAGACCACCCGCGGGATCTCCAAGAATACCACTATTGAAATTCCCCGCCATTGGCATCAAAAATTCGTCTATGTTCATTACCCCAATGCGGTCAGTTTGCTCCGTACTCCCATTTCGTCCAGAGGCTGCAGTCATCTCCGCCACCTTCTCTCGGATTCCAACTAGTATCTTTGGTAACAGCTCTGGTGTTCCTTGGTTCTCTTTGACCAACTTTTCTCTCGCCTCCCATGCTTGTAGGACGATAGTTGAGAAAAGAACGAGCAAAGGCCCATATAGCTTCATTGCACCATTCATCCTCGCTTCATAATTATCGCTCATAATTTCCCAAGCCTTCTCTGCGTGCTCTTCCGCAGGCCGCTTTTTTAAATTCTGAAGAATATGGATATAAGCAGGAAACGGAAAATGGAAATTGACAAACCACCGATAGCACTTGATCAGTGGAGACTGCATAAGCTTCGTGTCACAGTCGAGCATAGTCAGCGCATAGGAAACTGCGGTGCCACGGTGAAGATCCGATTGTTGCTCAGCGAGCGAGTATCTCGCGTAATGTTCGATAAGATAGTTTTTAGCGATATAACCACGAGCCGTCCAGATTGTTATAAACTGAGACGGAATTTCTGGATTACAAAAGGCGAGATATTTCTCTTCGATTGTTTTCTCGAGTGTTGAAACTTCACCGCCGTTTGGAAGCGAGCCATTCGGAAGCTCTTTAATCATTTTGTGCAGATGGGCGTTCGTAAATTCAAGCTGAAAGGGGCAATATCGGATGAAATCCGCAATCTCGCTACGAACGACAGCAAAAGTTGCTTCTGTAGGTCTGTTGTGGATCATTGGCGCTGTTTTCATCTCTGGCTGAATTTCAAAATCATTTGTATTGCTGGGAGGTTTGCAGTCCCATATTGGCGAGAGTAGGGTAGTCTTATGATCAACGGTTTCACAGACGCGATGATCAATCATTACGAGTGACCACCACAGTCTCCGGCGCATTTCAGCCTCGAGAGCAGTATGTTTCGCGTATGTCGATTCGCTATGGATACCCATTCTATGTGCCGCACGGATAGCAACCGCGAGCAAGGACGATAGAGATCGTGGGTCTGTTTCAGGCTTCACAGAAACCTACAGCCCCCAGTGTTAGTGAGACAGCACTGATGTTTAACAAACGTGGGGGACATTTAAGATTGAATTTAGAACATACCAAGTAGAGAAACAACGCGGTTAGGCAATCACGGTCAGTGGTACGCAGAAACTCGCATTTAAGGAGGGCCTGCTGGCATGGGAACTGATAACTCCTCGAAAGATTGCTCTTCGTTGATCCAAATAATGCGGGGCATTCTTCCTCAGTGAGACTCGATATTGCCACGCAATAGATACTAAAAAGTAGAGCTTCCAACGTGGGGCTGATAGCTGACAAATCTCCAACGGCATCAATGATCCGGGTTTGCAATGTCGGAGTGTGGGTTACTTTAAGCATAGGGTTGACATTTTCAAGATATATTTGCCAAAACTTGAAAATATGTGCCTGGGTTGGGTGCAAAGTCGAAATATCGATGTTTGGATTCAGGGAGCCGAATAGAAGCGGGTTGTTGCTATCGATTTCATACATATAATCCCATGCTTTCCTGATAACGCCGCCGTGAACATCTCCACCTTCCTGGAAGAGACCTTCGTCGTTTTCATCTTCTTCAGAACTTTCTTCCAATTGCTGTTCCGGTTAGCTCAGACTCGGAATCCTGCGAAGTAATAGAGGATACCTACACCTTGTCCCATAGCACGCCAGATATTGCTATAAGCACAATTAAACAATCGCAAACTCTATGTATTAGTAACCTAAGCCGGAAATTTATATTTCAATGATATGAGCGGCATAACTCTGCGATACATACCTCGGCTTGCTCCCAGTATACTCTTTGGTATCTGGGGAACCAGAGCCCTCTTCACTTGGAGAAGTCTGATCAGTTAGTGGCGTATGCATTTGCTCCGCAGGGCTTCTATGTAAAGGCTCGAATTTGATGTTATGCTGTCTCAGCAGGCCCTCATAATACCGAACTCGGTCGAGTAGTTCTCGTTCGGGAAACCTGCGGCGCCGCTGACGTTGTACAAGCCCTGCAGGGACACATTGTGCGCCGGCTCGCCTACAGTTGGCGCATGGGAATTTGCGGTCGCACTTAACTTTGCGCTGTTGACAGAGTACGCATGCAAGAACCCGCTGGGGTTTCACTGGCGCGGATGCCCCAAATGTCGACATGATATTTTCGGGTGTTTTTAAGATCTAGCTATATCCCGTTTAAAGGTATTCTAGATTATGATTTGCATGAAATCTGGTGGTTGTCGGGTGTTAGGAGGAGTCTTGCCAAGACTTTCGGGGTTTTCTATTTCCCGACACAGCTGCACGCATATATTGTACGCAGATATGTTAACTTTGAATATTAGGCGGGCTTCACTAAAACCCGAGGGAGAGAAAATATCTATAAAATCCCGTTACGAAATGGTTCGGAAATTCAGTCGATTGCTAGAACATAATAACAGCCCTAAGACCCTTGTTGTTCTAACTCCTACTTTCAATTCTTTAGTTGGATCCCCATCATTGTCTTGAAAGTACTTAAGCCATCGTTTAGTTCTGAGGATCCCTCAGTACTGCAGTGCACAGACAGGATGGCGTCTCAAAATCCCCAAACTTCCCAAACTTCTAATTCGACTCTCACGGACGCGGCAAGTACAAATGCAGATATTGCAAATGAGAAACCGGAAAATATTGAGGCCAAGCCTCAGCAGGAACAGTCGAAAGCTAAAACGATACTCGTTTTCGTTTCAGTGTTCTTGAGCATGTTTTTAGTGGCATTAGATAGAACGATTATTTCAACGGTATGCATATGCCATAGAAATTCGAATTTCAGAATTCGAATTTCTCGTGAGTACTATACATACTAACAATTTAAAACTAGGCAATACCTCAAATCACAGACGAGTTCAACTCTATTACCGACGTCGGCTGGTATGGAAGCGCCTACTTACTAACCTGTTGCGCTTTTCAGCTTTTACTTGGAAAAGTGTACACTCTGTACTCAATAAAAGCCGTCCTGCTCGCCAATATATTGCTCTTCGAAGTCGGATCTGCGCTTTGTGGAGCAGCACCTAACTCTGCTAGTTTTATTGTTGGCAGAGCAATTTCTGGGATCGGTGCTGCTGGAATATTTGCTGGAACTGTAAGCATAATTTGGTATAGAAGGTGTCTAATATCGACTTAAGATCCGAAGCTAATGGAAATCGATTGAGATGACAGGTCGTGTGTATCGTACACACAGTTCCACTCCATAAGCGCCCACAGCTCCAAGGTCTATTCGGCGCCCTTTTCGGTTTAGCTTCCATCGTAGGGCCTATCGTTGGTGGAGCATTTACTTCGCACGTATCGTGGAGATGGTGCTTCTATATCAACCTCCCTCTCGGTGGTGTGTCACTCATTGTGATCCTTTTCTGGCTCCATATCCCTGAACAAGATACCATGAAGCTCCCATGGGCAAAGAAACTGTTGCAACTAGACGCCATTGGTACCGCAATGTTAGTACCCGGAGTCGTTTGTCTTGTATTAGCAATGCAATGGGGTGGGCAGAAGTATGATGTGAGCGCCATATATGCATAACCCTCAACTTTGGAAACCAAGGCCCCTGCTAATAAGATGTCAGTGGAACAATGGACGTATTGTAGCCTTGTTGGTCCTCATGTCCGTCCTTCTTGTTGGATTCGCTACTGTTCAAATACTACTCCCAAAAACCGCAACATTACCAACTCGCATTTTCAGACAACGAAGTGTCGTCTCAGGCTTCTGGCAGACCTTGTGCATCGGATCTAGCATGTATATTTTCGGTAATTCGAATGCGCTCTACCAACATAACAATTTTCCTTGTTTGAATGCTAATTTGTTAAAAACAGTCTACTTCCTCCCTCTCTGGTTTCAAACAATTAAAGGTATCTCCGCCGTCGACTCCGGCATTCGGATCCTTCCTTTCATGTTGTCAATGGTACTCGGTTCTATAATCGGCGGCGCTGTAACAACACGGATAGGATATTACAACCCCTTTGCGATCGTCGGGTCTTGTATCATGGCTGTTGGAGGCGGTCTCTTAACAACTTTCCAGCTGGATAGCGGACCAGGCCAGTGGATTGGTTATCAAGTTGTGTACGGTCTCGGAATGGGGTTGTGCTTCCAAGTACCAAACCTTGCGGCACAAACGGTGCTGCCTAAGGAGGATGTCCCAATCGGAATTGCCCTCATGTTTTTTGGGCAACTGTTGGGGGCGGCGATTTTTGTGGCGGTGGGAGAAAATGTACTCGGAAACCAGCTGGTAAATCTGCTGGCTGGAGTGGGAGGGATTGATAAAACATTGATTACTGAAGGAGGTGCCACGACACTGTTAAACGGATTGGACGCAGAGCTCCGAGATACCGTGCTCGTTGCATACAATGAAGCATTGAGGAGGGTCTTTCAGGTTGGCTTGGTGGTTACGTGCCTCGCTGTTATCGGGGCGGCGACCTTGGAATGGAAGAGTATACTCAAGCAGCAAGGGGATAAAGGCACTAGGAAGGAAGTAGAGGAGCAGAAAGTTTAGGACCGAGGGAGGGCCATAAGGTAATCGGTAGCAGGTAGTTCGTGTATATACTTAGATCGAGTTCTTTTCTAATTCTACAACTTTAACGAATATTATTTATATTTACCACCATAACCATAGTATTATCATTGTTTCATACTATACGATAATAGACAATCCTATTAGTTATACTATGCTGTGATTGTGGGAGTGGCTTCGCTCATTCAGTATTGGAATAAGTTTTAGGTTTTATATATCAATCTTTCAACGTTCTGATATCAAATGATCAGGTTTCATGGTGTAGTTGGTTATCACGCGACCTTAACACGGTCGAGGTCTTGAGTTCGATCCTCAATGAAATCATTCTCTTTTTGCTTGGATGTCGGCCAGCCTCGAAATTCAAGTATTATTATTATTTTCTTTTTTGTTATCGACGGCCAGGAGTACCTTCCACTAAAAGGTCAACGATTAACTAATTGCAATTGCTATTTCCACGATCCCCTGAGCCAGGTATTTTACTCTTCCTCTTCAATACTGGATTATCTCCAGCTTGGCTTAGCATGGCCAGGTGAGGAGTGTGGAAATTTGCAACGTGTTCAACACAACGTCTTGACACGGGCCCAAACCTCTATCTAACAGTTGGTTATTCAACCAGGATCAATTTCCTTTAGGTTTAAGATATAAACTTGGTCTTTCTCTAACCAAATACTTACTTATTGCAATATTGACACAACCAGCGCCACTTCAGCCTGTTTTGTAACCACCTCGGAGTTCCTTCCCTTTCGCCTTACCCACATTGCCAACGAAACGTTGTATACTAACTACGAAGCTATGCCTTACCGTAGTTCGAATTAATCGCGCTTTGGTAGTGTCCGGCCGGCGCACCCACCAACCACCCTGATATCTCTGCTTTAACTTGGAATATAATTGCCTCGCTCTAGCTTAGCAGTCAATAATATACCAGAAACATGTCAGTAACTACAACTTGACACTTGTTCAATAGCCCTATCTAAAACAAAACTTGAGGTTAACTTTCAGTCCATCAGCCCATGGCTCCGTGTGTGAAACGTTTCAGTCTTTCTAGAAATAAACATGGTACCTTTTGGCATACCTTTACCGGTAATGGCATTTTTGGCCTTTTGGGTACCCCTGAAAGGTGTACGATATCGTTCTTACTTTGTAAGTAGCTGCGAAAAGGCCTTAATAGCCTTAAGCTCCGGCTACTGGGGTGCTTTCCTCGTCCTATGAGCTTCGCTTTCTGGCTTATTAACATATCCCGAGCATTGTTCTCCTTCACACTTATATATGAGAGAAACCCAATATTTGCCTCTTCCTAACTCCCATCGCAGACTGGCGTAAATTTAATTTCGCTTGAATCCCGCCGATTATTCTTTTACTCTACAAGCCGTTTAGCGTTTCTCATGATACTTCAGACCAGCCTCCTCTCTATCTCGAGATCTCTTTTCTGTCGCCAATAATCAGTCAAACACTGTAGCTTCGAAGATCCAGATACAAAAATGAAAATTCTCCATCCTAGATTCCACGGTTGTATTTTTCTCCATTTCCTTTGTGCAATAGACACGAGTTTGGTTTTAGCTCTACAAACACGACAAGAACTTGAATACCAAAAACAGAACGTCGGAACTCCTACTCGCGATATTAAACCCCCAACCCCAGTTCAGGCTAACACACCTCCAAAAGTTTTGGAGCGGGTTGATGTCCATCCCTCGTTTTTCTACGCTGGAGCACCACGCGTACAGTGTAAGAAGGCGTCGGAGATATATGACGGAGTTTATACGCCTGAAAGAGTCAATTACCTTCCTGACGAGGCATATCGAGACTGGCAGGCCGAGTTTCCTAATCGAAGGGAGGGGATAAAAAATCTTTGGAAGCCTGTATCCAGGTGCCAAAATTATTGTATATGTACCCCCGATCTGGTTATGACGACCTCGACCGCAATGATGGCACCACGCTGCCGCACTACGCGAACCCTAAACGCCTGTATCGTTATTTTCGGTGCGTATGCTTGATTTTCCGTCCCCCTTTTGTTGTTTTACTATATATTCATATCGAAA